>JARQAC010000009.1:2210000-2465000 GCA_036172945.1 Meloidogyne incognita | reverse complement strand
AATTTCAAGTGCTTGACTTGAACTAGAAACTAAAACTACTTGAAAAAATGTTTTAAAAAGTATCCGGGGAATATAACTACTTATTGAAAAAAGATTGAAAAATGCTTTATGAAAAAAACGGATATCACCTATTGCGAAGTGATATCCGTTTTCTTGCAAAATGACTTTGGGCCTAGTAGTTTGAGGTGGAGTTAACTTTTCTCACCATTGAGAGACAATATAAAGAAAGCAGAGAGAAGCAGAAAATAAGAGCGTTGGATCGTCTTCTTCCCGCTAATACGAGCTCTTTCGAATGACACCTCATTCGACCAAACGGCCAGAAAATACCGCTATAAGTCACAATACCCCGAATGATATATATTTCGACCCGATCGGAGTCTGTTCCGAAGAAACTAATTTTAATCTCAAACATCCCAATTACTTAAATTTTGATAGGCCATAATTCGACTGAGCAATTTTGTAATAAAACGGCATATCACATCACAGGAAATCGGGGGTTCTCTACCGAATGGTACCAAAAAATATAACAAATTCGCACTCAATGTTCCCTTGTCATTTACAGCATATTAGCCAAAAATATAAAATTAAACTTGCAAAAAATATGTACCACCAACATCAGCACAGACAGCAATTTAGGTTGCGAAATCACAGTAAGGAGCAATTAAAGCTTTTCTTACAGCTCTGCCTAGAAAAGTAAAAAATTAAAAAATAATTTTTGAATAAAAAACACAAGAAATTTAAATAATTCCCCAGAAAATTTTTATCTACAGACCTACATATGAGTAAACTTTTAGCATGTCTAACAATACAAAATGGATTAAGAGTGTGTCAGAAATATACAAGGGACGGGCCGGGTTTGAAAAAATTCAGATTTATACGTTGTTCTAGAAACCCAGATTCTTTTTTTATTGCCTCGGGGGAAATTTTGGAAAAACGAAAAAGCCCGATATTTTTGCCAGCGAAAATTTACGTCAAAGTTGGGTTTGGTTAAAGTTATCAAGTTGGGTCCCTGTTCAAAGTTGGGCCCCTGTTACATGTCCAAGGGGGCAAAAACCCCAAACGGTATTTTAAAACCCAAAAATTTAGAAAATTAACCTTCCACCAACTCAAAAGCATTGGACATTTAAATAAAAATCAGAATCTTTCACCATCAAGCGAGAACCATTACTCATCCATTTCATCTTATCTTAGGCACTATTTTTCATAATCTATCGAACATAATTAAATTGAAGTCGAGATGATAGAAAATTTTAATAAATGTTTAGTATCTGAAAAACAAATTGATTTAAAAAATAAGGTGAAAAGTAGTAGAATTCTCAAAACAAAGTAGAGATGATCTTGAACTTTACAAAAGGACAGGACGCCATTTTAAATTTGAATCAGAGGAATGGTTTTTTCCCTCTTTCTCTAATACCATAACTATTCTCTTCAAATTAGGACAAGGACACTTTGTCGCGACTATTTTTTCTCGACCACTTTGTCGCGGTGATAAAATAAGTTTTTTGTTCTTGTTTAAAAAACGATCCAAAGTTAAAATTATTCAGAGTGAACTAATGCTTACTAGTTAACCGACCTCAAATAAATAAGGATTTATGTAGTTTTTACTTTGATTTTTGATTTTACGATAACTGGAGCGAAAAATCTAGTCAGCGACAAAGTGGGGGCGTACTATTTAGTTTAGATTCAATTGTAAGTTTTACTTGAAGTGCTGGTTCCGTGACTTTTGCGCCGAGAACATTTGCGCCGCGACTTATGTGCCGAGTGACTTTTGCGCCGGGGAACCTTTGCGCCGCGACTTTTGCGCCGGGCGACTTTTGCGCCGCCACTATCATTAGAAATATATCAATAACTACAGCCGGACCTCACTTTAGTAGGGTTGTAGGATAGTTGGAAATCTTCGGATAGTTGGAAATCTTCGGCGGCGCAAGTCACCCGGCGCAAAAGTCGCGGCGCATAAGTCGCGGCGCAAATGTTCTCGGCGCAAAAGTCGTGATACCGAAGTGCTAACCAAAACCAGGGTTTGTGGGTTTATATTTACAAACAGTATAGGTAAGGACTCCAAATAACAGGCAAATTTTTATGGGAAAAATTTAAATGGCAATCGGTTTGTAGAGAGCGGATGGGGGAAAATGCATATAAAACGTTGCCTTCAGACATAAAAGTTTTTATAATCTGTTTGAGAATTAATTCTGTCTACATTTACTTGATTGTGTAATAGAGGAAAAGAGTGCCCTTCTCATAATATTCAGAAAAATTAAATTGACCACCCCACTAAGACCTAATAGATTTACACATTTCCAACATTTTTTGACAATTTTTACGTCTAACATAAAAATGTGGCTTTATTCGAATATGTGAACAAAAAAATACAAGGCGGAAATTGGGAAGAAGGGAAACACTAATGTTTTACTAGAGTTGTTCACTACAGGTTATTAACCGGTACCCTCGGTTTTCGATTTAGTTTTTGACTGACTCACGGTTTTGTTTAACGGAAACCGGTTGAATAAACCTTAGGTTGAATAAACCGCAGAATTTAATTCTACAAATCTGCGTTCTGTGCACAGAATGCAGAATCTGTGGACAATTGAAATAGGGCCCAGGGCTCGTCCTGTCATCGACACGGGCAAATTTTGGGAATTGGAAGGAAAAGAGGGCGGAAATCGGAATTTCGATTGGCCCTTGTTCGTAAGGATTGGCCCTTCTTCGTAAGGATTGGCCGAGGTTTCTAATATATAAATTTATTTGAAAGATAGAAAACCGACAGTTTCTATCTTAGGATATCATATCCAGATATCCGCGGATTTCCCAGAATACGCCAAACATAAAACACAGGATAGAGAATATTTATTTGTTTTGTAAGAGTTATGAAATTAAAAGTAAATCTCTTTTAATGATTTATTTTCATGTGAATGCCCTTTTAATTCAAAATACAAAATTTGGTTTTTAATTATAAAATTTTATACCTGATCTATTAAATAATAAGGGGAGTGAATTAATTTAAAATAACATATAAAAGATTTAAAAATTGGACAATTCTTTAATTAAAAAATTCTTTAATTAAAAAAATTAAAGCAATATGCCCAATTTAAAATTTTTATTATTTTTCAACTTTTCCCTTTTAATTTTTCAATATTCCTCTTGTTTTATTCAACGTGATAAACGATTATTAGTGGAATATAGACAGAATGTTTGTCAAGCATCTGGCTCTAATGTTAATTATCCTTTAATTAAATTGTTAAAATTTGAATTGAAAAAATTGAAATTGGATTTGAATTTAGATGGAGATGAGGAGAAATATATTACAGAAATTATTTTTGAAATAAATGAAGAATGGAAACACAAATCCTTTTATATTTCAATACCTCAAAACCCTTGTAGGAACCAAGAGCGTACTATTAATAATACTATATATAACACAATTAATGCATTCGAAGGTGGAAATGGAAAAAAACAAATGGAAATTGAAATGAATTATAAAAATGAGTATAAAGAAGGAATTCTTATTTGTGGATTAGAGGATTTTAGGGGAGAGGTAAATTTTATAAATTTTTGAAAACAGCAACTTTTTATCCTCAGAAATGTCAAACACAGCAACATAAAACAGGCAGAGGGTGCAACCAGCGCTTCAGTGCGGGAGTATGGTTTAGTTGGTTAGTGACAGCGAAAAATGCAAGAGGTTCGAATCCTTTCAGCGAAAATGAATTATATAAAATTAAATTCTCAATAATATCTTTCCTATTTAAAATCTAATGACATTTTAAACTAAAATACATTTTTTAAATAAGTTTTTCCCTTTATTTTTCGTTTTCTAAATTTAGTTACAAACCCATGGGTAACTTTTTAAACATGGTAAAAATCGATGAATTTGGTTTTAAAACAAAGATAAGACTTTGATTAACGTTTTGGCTAAGTTGAAATTTTTTTTTCTAAGTTTTTATTCGAGATAAAGCTTCTCGAAGTTGAACATCAAATCTTTAGAGAAATAGCATGCGAAAAAAATAGAGCGAAATAGAAAAAGAGAAAATATTTTATTTATTTCAGTGCCACTGAAACGGCTCTCTGGTTGCAGGTTATGTTGCTGTGTCAAACAATATTATTTTAATAAACTTTCTCCGTCAATTTGATTATACAAGAGTGTGGCAATACGGGACTTTGTACGGAACTTAAGGGGATCCGGTCCCGGGAAGTTAGCGAAAGGATGGTTTTGGTTATCCAAGCCCGACAACCGAACCCGGAATCATTTCGAATTGAAACTCAATCCGAGAAATTTCGAAAATACGACTCGAAACCTGACAATATGTTTGTAAATTTTCCAATAAAGGGAAAAAATTTGACTTCTGACATGCTAAAATTTCAATATCCTAGTATGTCTTAGCCAAATCTTAGCCTCTAAATCGACGAGTCTTACATTCTAAAGTGTAGAAAATCTCAAAATCCAGCGGATATTTTATTTTTGACTAAAATCTAATTTTCTTTCTCGTGTAGACACTTTTGGCAATTTATCCAACTTTCGACGTTTATATATATTTTGAAGTAAATAATGAACTTTATAATCTTTTAAATTTTGAAAAGAAAGAAGTAAATATAAACGGAATAGATACATATTTTAGTCATAAAGGTGGACTCCATAAATTGATCAAAATAGATTGTTTCCTTAATCCAGAAGGAACAAAAAAATTAATTAAAAATAAATTCATCAAAAAAAAGGGGGAATTATTAGGCAAAAACAATTTTATTGACAATTCTGTAATTAATAAAAATCATCGACGATCAGAATTGGAGGGAATTTCGTATATAAATATTTGTTTGAAATTTGCAAATTCGGGGAAATATAAAATTAGAGTAATGACTTCAATACGGAAGAACCCCAAAATGGAATTAAATTTTTATGTTAATATTAAAGAAGAAAATAAGGAAAAATGTTTATTTAAAGAATTTAAAAATTACAAAAATAATAAAGAGGTTATTGACCTTTTAAGTCAATTAAGAAAAGGTATATGGATTGGTGTGGATAATTATAATGTTGATTTTGATGATTATACAGAATTGAAGGAAGTTGAGGTTGCTGATGAGGATGAGGACAATGACTATGAAATTTATTATTATACTGAGTTAAAACCTTTTATTAAAGAAGATTTCAAAATTGTTGAAAAGAAAATAAAATACTAAAAAAAAACGAAAAAAAAACGAATGAAGTTTAAAATTATTTTTATCGAAGTAAAACCGGACCGTATTATTTCGGAAAAATTAGAATTGATAAAAAATCCAAAAGCTGATTTCCAGACCCCGAAAACTTTTACATACGGGGTGCGGCAATTTGCGGCAAATTTAGCGCCGACTTTATTTTTTGAATAACTTTCTTCAAACTCAATGAAAATTGATAATTCTTTTTTTATTTGATTTCCAACACTCTAGGAAACTTTTTGGTACCAAATATTAGAAATTTGGTTTACAGATAATAAAGATATGCCCGAAATTGTCTATAAATTGCATCAAGAAATATTTTTTCATGACAAAGTTTACTTTGCCATAACTTCGCTCAAAGTCACCCAATCTTACTAATTTTGGACCAATCGACTCGTCTCGACGAGGAGCATCGAAATAGTCTATAATTAGATTTTTGAAAATTTCACCTAAAAAAGTCAAATTTAACATCAAGTTCCAAATTTATCATTTAAAGGCCCATATCTCAGCCCAAGAACAAGATAATCGCCTAGTTCTTACGTCATTCGAATCAGACAAAAGAGCTTATTCGAATGATATAAACATCCTGAATATTAGACACGCGGTTTTTAAATCAGAAGACTTTTGGTTCAAAAATTTATGCCAAAACTTTAAGAAAAAATTCTCAAAGTAATTTTTAAAATTTAGAGAATATTTTTGTATCAAAAAGTTTCTAGAGTGTTGGGAATCAAATAAAAATATCTATTTCTGAATATCTATTTCTGAATATATATTTCTGAATAGATATTTCAGGATGCATATATTAAACAGACATTTCCGGATTATCATATCAGAATCGACTTATGAGGACTTTTCAGGATTTACACCATTGAAAAAATTTAGAGTTGAAAAATGTTTGGTAATTTCGGATTATCGACCCCACCTTCTCATTTACGCAAATGTTTGTCCGAATCTTCTCATATAGATTAAAAAATGGTCAATAATGCTGACAAATCAAATGGAATGTTACACATTGTAAAACTGCAAAAATCCCGGAAACTGCAAAAATCTGCAAAAATCATATTGTGGATGAATAAAACCTTTTTTTATATTTTTTGAGAATGTACTTTGAGAATGTGAATTTAAATTACTTTATACTTGCTAAATATTTACAAATTAAATATAAAATATAAAAAGGATTACCATATTTTCTCGATTAATTTCCTACTCTTGAATAATTCCAAAGCTAGAGATGGTTACTTATATCGTTAATTCTCCATGGAATTAATTGAGAAAATACGGAATATTTGGAATAACATGTCAAGTGTAAACTAAAAGGTAAATTTTAAACAATGGATGGGAGAACGGAAATAATGATAAATTGCGAAAACAGTTGGGATTCTAAAAAGTACAGAAGTTTAATTATAGAAAGAATATTTTAAAAATAATTCGCTTTGGTACGAAGTACGAGCAAAATTGAAATTTATGAAAACAAATTATTGGGTTTCTGAATTTTTTTTTTGAAAATTTAAAAAAAAAATTCTTTTTGAATTATCATAAAACAGTTAATGTTTTGGTAAAAATGCAAAATATAATTGTTTGTGAAGCATATTAATTTTAAATTAAAATTAATGACTTCATCTTCTTTTTTTCTCTAGAATTAAATAAATTAATTCATAATTATCTAGAAAAATTTTTTCACAAATTAGAGCTTAATCAGATTAATTTCTTCATCTCACGGATCGTATAAAACTTTTGCTCGACAAATTGGGCACCCTCCTTCGATCTGCAAAAATTTTTTAATTTTAACATTTTAATATCTCTCAATTTATTAATTTTATAAAAATTTAAATTAAAATTCCCACCAAATGATTTCCTTTAACATACTTCTTTTTCAACCTGTTATTGTTTTAAAATTAGAAATTTTAGTGATTATTATTAAATGATATTTTTTGATATTTACTAGAGTGTCATTTTAGGTATCGTAAATACTAAAATAATTACCCAAGGTAATTATTGTTTCAACCTCTCGCTGAAGGGAGAAATAAAAAAAGAGGGACTTGGTTCTTTTTGTTTTCCTACTCAATATCAATGGAAATGCTCAAAAAATTTTTCAGAATTTTTCAAGCATTTCTAATATGAAAAAAACTTTTTCCAAAGTAGTTTTATAATTTCTTAACGCCTATTTTTGAGAAAAAAACTCGATTAAAATTGATTGGGTCAAAATTAAAAAAAAATTTTTTTGGGCGTTTAATTGTAGTTATAGATATCCTGTGAAAATTTCAGATTAATTGGATAAACCTAGAAAACCCAGAAAAAAACTAGGTGGTTTTATAATTTCTTAGCACACTGTACTTGGGTCGCCCAAAGAATAATTTCAGAATTAAATTACCGTAAATGCTGAAATAATTACCCTCTCTCAAATAATTACCCCCGCCCTAATAATTACCCCCTTCAGCGAGAGATCGAAACAATAATTGCCCTCTCTCAAATAATTACCCCCTATTTTTCTCTAAACTGATTTTAAAAGTATATATTAAAAATCATTATCAATTTTAATTATAAAATATTATAGGATCAACATAAAAAAATAAATTGATAGATTGAAATAATTTTGGGAGGATATCGGGGATTTCTGTGGAATAAGAGATTATCGAGAGATTAAGAAGATTTGGGGAGAAATAATGAGATTAATAAGTTGTTAAAAAGATATCAAGGTATTTATATGATATACGATAAGCCTTAAACCACTTTAGGGTACATTATATAGGAATATATTAGGGAAATATAGATTATATACTTTAAATAATTCCTCTAAATAAGATTATATCCTCTAAATAATTATTTTGGGTTATTTTAAGTAGGAATATATTAACTGGAATATAGAATAACAGTAAAAACGTCAACATTTATATCTGAATTCGGTAAAATATTTTATATTCCTATTCATATGCTTATTATTAAATAAAATTATAGAGGTCGAAATAATAATTACCCTCTCTTTAATAATTACCCCCGCCCTAATAATTACCCCCTTCAGCGAGAGGTCGAAACAATAATTACCCAGGGTAATTATTTCAGCATTTACGGTAATTGGAAATAGGTATAAAAATAATTTTAAAAAATATTTTATTCTTAAATAAAAATTAATTAAATAATTACCATCCTTGAAGACATATTTTATGAAAGTTATGCTAAAAATATATTTAAAATTTTTAAATAATTTTTACAAACAAACATTGCAATTTGTTATTTGTTGAATTTTTTTATATTTTTTATTTCCGGTTCCAATCAAATTATCCAAACAAATATTACATTCTTTATCTTCATTCTCGTTTTCAAATTTTTCATTAATTTCAATATCGTTAAATGTTGAAACTTTAAAATTTTTTAATATTTCTGTTTTATTAGGTGGTAACTAGGGTCGCCAACATGGACCGACTCAGACTTAGAGATAGTGTCGTACTGGGTCTTCGTCTGAGAGTGGCTCGTATGAATTTCTTTATATTCTCTCCAACAACCAATTTCAAGGCTCGATAAAAAGGAGGGTTAAAAATGGCTCGGAAAAGTTCGAAAAATTGAGTCTCGAAAAATGTAACTTGGCCTTTCATTTTTAGCATCATACTTTCAAAAAAATTTCGCATGTAGTGCTAATAGGGAGGATTTTTTTAGCTTCACGCCCTTCCTAAAAATAAAAACAAGCCTAAAACAGAATGCCTCGATCGCCGACCTGACTCGAAAACTACAACCATAATGATAACCATTTGAATTATAATTTAATATAAACATACCATTATCAGGAAATTTATCAAAATATAGCTGGCTTCCATCAATCATTGTGAAAAATTTGTCAGAATATCTAGAAAAATAGGTTTATTCTGGTATCTTTTAACAGTGAAACGCATAATCAGTAAAAGTTTTTTTCCTGGTTACATAAAATCAGCGATTGTCTCTTTACAATTGTCATCCTAGCGAAAAAACCCCTGATTTTTTGTAACGCTCGGTTAAAATCAAATTTTGGTGGCAACGGAGCATGATGTCTTAAAATAACTCTTTCAAAGGTTTCAATTTCCATTAAATTTCGTTTAGCCGAAAATTTTTTATTTGTTTCGATTTGAAATAAAAAATTTTTTTATTCCGGTCACCCTTGCACCAAGTCTACACATAAACTAAATCCGTCTCTCTATTTAATCTAAAGTCTATTTACCTTCCCTGTTTAATAAAATCCGAGCATTTTGTTAACTCTCCATAATTTTCCCCAAGAATATCAATATCTACCATTTCCCAATTCAGTTCTAATATATAAAATTTATTTCCAAAAGGTATTTTATATTTATCTAGAATAGCATTTTTGGCATTATTTAAATCTTTTGGTTGAGATAAAATTGTAAATAAATTATCTTTTCCAGCTTTCTTATGAAATTCATATATTTTATCAGCCAGACAAAATGATAATCCTTCTTAAAAATATAAAATAAGATTTATACCAGTGTAATGTTGGGGGTTGTTGGGGCTCCGGTTGTCCTAGTCCACGGAAGAACTAGGGCCGGAGCCCCGGATGGTTTACCTCTAAGTTAAATTAACAAAATTAAAAGTAAATTTAAAATAAAATTTATTTAATTAAAATATCAAAGACAAATATATGTATGGGGGAGAAGGGAATTAAGTGATTGGAATTAAAAGTGAATGGGGAGAGTAGTGTGGAAATTAAATGTTCGGCTGGCAGGAAAAGGCCACGCCTTATACCGTTATACCAGCAATTAGTATTTAGAAAGGAGCTTTGTTAAACTTGTGTTAAACCCGGGCTGTTCTTCCAAAAATATTTTTACCTTTCTTGGGGGAGAGCCCTAATATGTGTCTTGAGATGGTGAATTTACCAAGCAATGCCAAACAAGCAATACAAAATAAAAAATGAAAAATTTTTGCGAATGGGCATTAGCCCCATAATACCTAAACATTGGTAATTAAACCATTGAAAAGAATTGAAAAAACAATTGAACAACAAAATTAGAGCCCGGGCGGTTCGGTAGTATGGTACGTAATACCGACTGATAAAATTTTGAAGTTGATTGGTATTTTTCGGTATCGGTTACGGTAGTACGGTACGGAATACGGTACGGTATGAAATTCCGTGCTCTAAACTAAACAACAATCCCTTATCTTAGGTCGTTCATAATAATTTTATTTTTGATAAAAACTATAATTTTATTTTTTTATTTTATTTATTGAGTAAATCAAAAGGTAAAAAATTACACTTATTGTGATTAAGAAATATGTAAAAAATGTCTGTAAAGTACAAATTTAAAATTTTGAGAAATAAAAAAATTTATTAATTAATAAAAAATAAATAAAGATGAAAATTTTATGAAACGACCTAGTTGTAGTTTTGAAGATAAAAATTTTAAGGATTAAATTTTTTTCAAAATTAAAAAAATATTTTTGAAAGGTCTTGACTGGGTCCTATTCCTACCCTATAAAATATTTAATTAATTTTATAAATTAAACAAAGCATCCCTTGTTTTAAAAAATTATTCATATTTTAAATTATTCTTACAAAGGAACCTTTCGAACTGTGACCAAAAATTTTCAAATAAAAATTATAGTACCTTCGTGTAGAGGTATAATTCATGAGTGCGAATCAACCGTTCCAAAAGTCGAAAACTTTGAAGCCCTATAACTTTTCGAAATGGGGGTCAGTGGAAGAGAAACTACGCTCTACACGATGGTATAATTTTTATTTAAAAATTTTTGGTCACAGTTCGAAAGGTTCCCTTGTTAGCTTTTTTTACTTACCCAATTCCTTCTGAATATTTTCCGATAAAATAAAATTAACTTTCTTGTTAACAAATTTATTTAAATAATCTTTATAACTAAAAACCCCATCTTTCCTCATTAATAATATATTTTTTAATTTATTAAATAATTTTTCATTGTATTTTTCAACCAATTCTTTGTTTAATTCAAAACATTTATTTGCATATTCCTCCCCCATAAACTTTGACATTTCCTCTTTTTTTATGACAAAGTCATCTTCAAAATCTTCAAAAACTTTTTTGTTAATTCGTCGCTCAATTTTCCATTTATTGCCTATTTTCTCGGCATAAATTTCTGTTTCAAGATTTTTCGAAAGCAACAAATAATCATTTACACAAGTAATTTGTTCTTTCAACAATTTTGCTTTACAGAAAAATAAAATTGTCAAAAGAAAAATTAAAAGTAATTTAAAATTTAAATACATTTTTTTTGGCTAAAATATTTAATTATTAAAGTTAATTTTAAAAAATTTAATAAATTTTATTAATTTTTTATAAGCAATTAAAGTGAATAAAGAGAGGGGGGGGGGCTAAATAGAGAGCTGCCCTTTTTGACTTTCGAAATCATTTATTGAATAAATACATATGTCAAATCGACGTTATTAAATTGATTGTTAATTTTAATAAAATTTTTTTTTTATTTTTTATTAAAAATTTAAATTGTTTTTTGTTTCTAAAGACAAGTTTCTTTAAAATTAATTTAATTTTAAATTAAATTTTTATATGTACACTTTAGCGGGGATAACAAAAAAGGAAGAAAATGAACAACAATTACCAAGCAGTGATGTCAAAGTTCCAAAATTCCTCTGGAACTAGTTCCAGTTCCAAAACTAGGTTTTTACTTTTTGTAGTTCCGGTTCCGGAGCTCCATTTTTGAAACTAGTTCCAAGCTAGTTCCAGGCATTTACTAGTTCCGTAGTTCTAGTTCCAAAGCTAGTTCCAGACACTTACTAGTTCCGTAGTTCTAGTCCTGGAACTGGAACTGGAACTAATTAGTTCCGGAACTGGAACTTTTACATCACTGTTACCAAGTATTCAACTAACAACATCTGATAAAACTAAACATTTTTTCTGATTTTATTTTTCATTTTTACAATTCTAATTCTATTCTTATATTTCAATTTATAGTTTCTGATTTTTTTAAATTCTGATTTTATTTTTAAATGGTGTTTATGTCACTTGCCGTTCTGTAATAAGAGAGCGGTTTGACAATAATTTATTTAATGCCATTTGCACTATTAAACGAAAGGTAAAATGTATAATACATTTATTTTGAAAGGACAATTAAATTGTGCCGACAAATGAGAAGGGAGAGGAAAATAAAGGAATTTAAAATATTTCGAAAGATATTTTTAAAAAATTGTCTGTCTTATTTTTGTTTTTATTCAAATAAAAGTCCTTTTTATAAATACATGCCTATTTAGAAATACACTTGGAGTTGAATTAATCGCAAAATCACAAGAATGTAAATTTATAACAAATTCGTAGGTTGTCAATTCAGTGGTTCGTAGATTGTGCAAATTTGGGGCGGAACCGGAACTGAAATTTTGACTGTTTTTGACTATTTTTGAAAAATACGACAGATTAACGTAAAAATTAAGATCTTTTATTATTCATTAAATGAGATCATAAACAAAAAAGTCTAAAATAAACAAAAATTGGCGATTCATTGGGAAGTATTAAATTTTGGAAATAAAATAATGGAATGCCGCTAATACCTGATTGAGCCGACGATTAATGGAAATTTCGTGTTATTAGAGAGTTGTATTAGCGGAATTCTAATAAGTACATCCCGTTTGGACTTCTCCTTTCTGAGATACAGAAATCAAAATTTTGGGGGGAAAATTTTGATATGGTGTACCTAAAATTACATAACTTTCTTAATCCTTAATCAAAAAATCTTTAATTTTACTATATGATATATAAATAAATGGGCTACAAAATAAACTTGAAATTATCTAAAAATTATTTGAACAATAAAAGTTATTAAGGATAGAAAAGTGCCGGTTCCTTTTGGGTCACCCTGTATAAATTAAAAGTCTTTTAGAAATATTTCCAAAAATAAATTTAACATTGAGAATCTAAAACAGAAATAAAAAAGGATTACCTATATTGGGCTCATTATAAGATAATCATTTGAAGCTGAAAAAATCACGCCTTGTAATAGTAATGTTTAGTGTGTCTTATAATGATAATGAGGCTTGACATAGCGATTTAATTGAGCAAAACTTTTTAGTATATTTTTCTTTCTGCACCGTTTTTTAATTTTTAAATAGGAGGTTCTTCTTCAGAATCACTCAAAGGTACATTTCCCGGTCTTGCCCATATTACAATATCACCGGGGGAAATAGAACTTGAATTAGTAGTTTTTGGGTTATTTGAAGAAGATAATTGTTGTTGTTTTTGTTGTGGAAGTAAACGATTAGTTGTTGTTTGGAGATTGTCTACATCAAAACTATCCAAAGCTGAGGAGGAAGCTGACCCAGAAACTCGACGATTTTGATTATATGAGGGGGTAATTTGTTGTGAATATTTTTGTTGATGTTGGGATTGTTGGAGTTGTTGTTGTTGATTGTTGTAACGTCGAGGAAGTGTTGCCGATGAAGTAGCTGCTGGGGCAGCTGAGGTGCTTGCAATAGTTGCTGCACGTTGAATTGCCCAACGACCGAGAGGAGCTTAATAAATTTTTTTAGAGAATTTGTAAGGAGAATTAACCCCTCGGCGACGAGTTAAATCCCGTACGGTTATAATAATTTGTAAATTCAGCAGGCTGTCTTTGTTGTGATTGTTCCTGTTGAGCCAAATAATAGGCTGCAACAGGCTGTTTATATCTATTGATATTTGGAACTGAAATTTTTGGTTGTTGATAAACTAAAGAGGATGATTGGCTACTTATTGAAGGTGATCCTGGAAAGGAAAGAAAGGGAATTGAAATAAATAAATTATGGAGAGACCAGGTTTTATAACAGGCAATTTTCTTTGCGAAAAACGCTGTTGTTGTTGTTGTTCAGGTGGCTTTTGGTCATTTTTAATTTCTAGATGCGTTCTAGGCTGTGGACGATTTTGTTGAGATTGAATTCGCCTAACTGTTGGCTATAAAATTAAGGAGGAATTATTTATTAGTTTAATTATTTATTAATTTATATAATTCCTCATTTATAAATTAATGAGGAATTATTTATTAGAAAATTTAAAATTATTATAAAAGGATCTCATTATAAAAGCTGATAGTCTGTTCTCTTGGAGCTGGAAAATTGTATCATATAATTAGGGTTGGGGTTTTCGAGTCGGGCCGACATTCGAGTCATTCTTTTCGGGCCTCATTTTTTCGGGCCAGCCCGACCGAGTCTTTTTCGGGCCAAAATTCAATGCCCGACTCGATTTTTCGGACCGGGCCGGATCGAGCCCCCAACCCTACTTATAATGAAGTACATCTTAAATAATCTGAACAGCTTCTATACACAATAGTCAGAAAATTTAAGACATATGTTAAAATATCCTATAGAGAGATCCAATTGTATATCATTTACTAATTGTATAGAGGAGGAGGCGATTTCTGATTGTGAATAATCATCAGTAGCTGGAGGTGAAAGTTGGTTTTGTCGAGAAGAAAGAGTACAAGAACTCTCACAAGAAGAACAACAAGTAGTTGCGTCTGAAGAGTTTGAAGAGGTAGTGGATGGGGATATACTCCCCCGTCTACATCCTGAACAGGTCGAGGAGGTAGAGGATTGGACAGGGGAATGTTGTTGAGCATTTTTGTATTCATTAATATCGATGTTTTGAGGTGGGAGAATATTTCGTAAATGTTGCTGTAAAAAAGGAATTTTTAAATAAATTTGAGAATGTTCTTAATTTGATTTTTCTCAAATATTTTTAAATATATTCCGAATTTTTTTTTCATTTAATAAGCCCTCAATTTCTCCCCTACCGTAGAAGGAAGTTTTCGCCTTTGTGAGGTTCTTATTGCCTCATTTTGTGTATCAGCATAGCTGCTACTTCGACTTCTGTGTTTTCTGTCATATTCACTAGCAAACTGATATTGGTCCCCAGGTTGTAGACCAATTGCTGGATGATGTCTAAAACGCTCCTCTAAAAAATATTTAATTATCCTTAGAGGAAGCAGGGATGTTAACTACCAAGTTCATGTTGTCGAGTATATAAAATTGGATGTCTAATGATTGGAATCGAATGTTGTTGAGAATCATCAAAGGGAGAGGGCGATCGAGAATGTAAAAGTTGTTGAGTGCGAAAATCGCTGTCGTAGGCATTTTGCCTTCTCCGACGTGGTAATTGATGGGCAGCCTCGGAAGTATCTTCTTCAGCAATTGTGTTTATATCATCTCCCTAATTATTTAATTTTTGATTAAAAAGACACGATAATTTACTTCATTCTCCCCAGTTTTATTATTTCGATGTATTGTATCAACCAAAGTTGAGAAAATTGAGTAGGGACGCTAAATTGGTAGATGATATAATCAAGCATGTTAATGAAATAAAACAGTCGGACTCCACACTTGTACGTCACCACGATTGCGGGGCAATCTCTCTTAAACGTCAGATTTTTCTACTCGAGAGAGGACGTACAAGTGGGTGTCTACAGTAATAGGAACACTACCCCAATCTGTGCTGGAGGAGATATTTTCCTTCCCCCATATCTAACTGGATGATATTGTTCAACAGAAGGAGAGTCAATTTCCCCCTCTTGGTCATTAACTGGTGGCTGCTGTTGTTGTTGGCCTGCAGCTGACTGAAATTACAAAAAACTGAAATGAAGTTGGAGCTTTTCCAAAACCTTAGCAGCAGCAACCAGACCACGTAAACCACCGCCAAACAAACCACCACCTCCAATCTGGAAAATATAAATTTAATTTTAGAATTCTAAAATTATTAAAAATTTTTAATAAAAATAGAAGGAAAAATTTTTTAAAAAGGAAAATAATAAAAGGAATAAAAAATATCTATGTACAATCGGACCTCTTACAAAAAATGGATAAGGATTGCTTAAGATAAAATTTTCTAGATTTAGTTTGACTATGAGCTGTTTTATATAACTTGTTTATCTGACATTTGTCCTTTCAATTTAATTCAAAAAAGATAGAAATCGGAAAAAAACTTTTACTACATAGAGATGGTAATTAATCGGGAGATGGTAATCGAGAAGTTAAATTTCTTTATAATACATACATATAAGATTTTTCAGTTCCAGGGGTATATTTTAAATTGAGATCCGATTTAAAATATTAAAATTTGAATGGAATCAAAAATTTGGACAAAGGCCGAAAGGGAAGTAACACAAAAACAATGAATGAATGAAAAATGGACTACAACTAGTGTTCGGCAAATGAACTTTTCCGGTATCGGTATACCGAAAAAATACCGATACCGAAAAATACCGTTTTTTTTTTCAAAATTTGACCGGTACGGTATCGGTATACCGGAAAAAAATACCGCGGTATACCGTACCGTGCCGAACACTAGCTACAACTAACTACTCGAATAATCCGAGTAGTTAAATAAAAACCTCTCCCAAAAGGTTCCCAAATTTTGTGGTTATTTCTCGAGCAGGTCTCAACAGCATAGTTGCTGCATATCGACGTTTAATCATTTCAAACTAATCAAAAATAGATTTTTAAACAAGAAAATAAAAGATTACTTAAGTATATTGTAAATAATTTTTTATTATTTAAATTACCTCAACCCCAGATTTACGTGCCCTCCAATTTTCAAGAATTAAAAGTCCAGCATATATTTTACCTACAGTAAGCTTTTGAAAGCATAAATCTGAAGAAGAAAATAAGATAGAAGTCAGATTCAAAATTTAAATTAGACGAAATTTGGAAAAAAATAAAATTAGAATAAACAAAATTAGGTGAAAAAATGTACAAGTATACCGTATTCGCTAAACTAATTACCCAATAATTACCCCCTATTGCTTCAACCTCTCGCTGGAGAGGGTAGTAAAAGGTAGGGGGTAATTGCTAATTATAACTATTTTTAAGATGGGTAATTATTTCTTCGATCTTGGGCTGTAGGGGTAATTAATAGGGCGGGGTAATTATTTGAGAGAATTATTTCAGTATTTACGGTAAACAAAAAATCAGAATAAAATGAGAGATTTATAGGAACATTTACCTCCATTTGGAGGCACAACAAGGTCAATCATATTTTTCTTAGATTTTAGAGGCCAAATTTTTCGAAGAGTTTGACGCAATTCTTCGTCAGCCTCATCCATTTCCTCGACTAAAAAAATATTTTTTTGAAATTAATTTAAAAAAAATCACCAGGTCTCATTTTAATACTTAAAGATTCCCTAATTAAAGCAAACAAGGTTGTTGTAAAATGAACTGTTCCGTCATCGGCAACGGGCCTTTTTAAATTTAAAAAATTTATTTTTTCAAATTAAAATAATTTTAAGAGTACATATTCATTCGAATAAGATGTTTGTAGGCTAAACGATAAGGACATTTTCTTCCGAATCCGACAGGAGGAGCTATATTACGAAGCTAAAAAATAAATATATAATTAAATATATTTTTAAAAAAATAAAAAAGTTAGAGATCACAGAGTAAGTTACTCTTCTCTCACTTTAATACAGTAGATTTTAGGTAAATGTCAATTGAGTCTATTTGAGTCTCGACATTACAAGAGAATAATTGATAATGCGAACAAGGGATCGCAATGCGTTTTGCGGTGATTTTGAGTTTCGCAGTGGTTTTGGTCTTGCGTTCTTTGAAATTCTCTTGCGCTCGTCCATGACTGGCAATCATATTTAAATAATTTCTATCTATATCCAAAAAATAACCCCAATAAATTAAATTAATTTACCATTTCATACATATCAGAATAATGGATACGACCACTAAAAATTAAATAAAATTATTTTCTTAAATATTCTTTAATATACGTTGCTGTAGGATCAAAATCAGCCCATACACGTATAAATTCATCCAAATGATGAGGTCCAAGTATAGAGCTATCCCTCGTTAAATAATCAAAATTATCCATAATAACAGCAACGAATAAGTTTAGCATCTTTAATAATTTTAATATAATATTATGTATATTTTTTTAGAAATTAATTTGTCTAGCCTCACTATAAGGCATACCTCTACGAATTTAAGAAACTATTTTTTAAACTTAGGCTGAATACCAGTTTCAGTCAGCCAAAGTTAGAGATCACAGAGTAAGTTACTCTTCTCTCATTTTAATAGTTGATTTTAGGTAAATGTTAGCAGAGTCTATTTGAGTCTCAACTTTACAAGAGAATAATTGATGGTGCGAACATAATCCCTAAACAAGATACACTTCATAAGATTTTCATCCCCAAGGATTTATCTTATAGTGAAGTGAAATAATCTTTATTTAATTAAAAATTACCATAAAAGAAGAAAGGAACACAAAGGAAGTAAAATAAGCAATACTTATAGGTTGACTTCCACAGGTTGCGGTAGTTGTAGCTGTTGCAACAGTTATCTTTGAACATTGTTTTCCTCCATTACAGCTCATCATTATTTCTTGCCAAGCCTCGCCAGTTGCGCAACTTTATTTTTTAAAGAATTTTTTTAGTATAAAAGATTTTTATTTATCAAAAAAGATTGAGACTAGGTTCTACACTTAGGGTCAAGTAATGTGGAATTCACTGGGACGGGGGTTGTAGTGGCTTTAGCCTCGGGAACGTTCTCAGGTTTAGAACCCCCTCCCACCCTCGGTGAGAAATGATGATTGAATACCGGAGATAGATGTTGAATACTGAAACTAAGATACCGAAAAAGAAGTATTACAGCATTAAAAAAGGATTGAAAATTGTTGTGTCTATTAATTTCTGTAGTTGGGTCAAGCTGAATGTTTCCAAAAACCTTTAAAAAAATTTCTGAATATTTTAGAAAGTAAAGTAATTTTTTGCCTGCATTCCAACAATAGCGTAAATAAAGAAAAGCATTCCAATTAACAAACAAACATAAGGTAAAGCCTATATGGTAAATTTAATTTTTAATATAAAAATTCAAAAAAATTACTTTAAATGATTGAACAAACGTCCATAAAAGTATTCTAATTGTATATCCTTGTTGAAGAAGGCGAATTAAACGGGCAGCCCGAAAAAGGCGTAGAAACCCTAACGAAACAAAATGGCCCCCAAATTCAGTAACTAACTGAAAAATTAAAAAAAATCTTAGAAAAAATTTTTTTGAGAAAAGGACCGCATCAGTTATAGACCCAACAACAGTAATAAAATCAAATCTGTTCCATCCATCTTTAAAATAATTTCTAACGCCAAAAGCCAAAATTTTTAGGATGGATTCGACGGTAAAAACAGCCGTTAATGCAGTATTAAATATTCCTATAAAATTAAAAATATAAATAAATTTTTTTTAATTAAAATTAATATTCTTTTAATTTAAATAAATAATTTTTATTTTAAAATTATTAATTATCTATAAATAAATTAAAAATTACAATATACTTACTCAATACTTTCTCGTAAGTATCAGAATTACCTTAAAAATAAATTTTATTCACAATTTCAAGTTTATTATTAAATATGTATTTTATTCACAATCTCAAGTTTTACAATTATTAAAACTTGAGAAATTGTATTTCAATTGTATTTTTAAGTTTATTATAAATGTGTTTCTCATTTACAATTAAGTTTATTTAAAAAGTATGTATTTCTTTAATAATTTAAACTTTGTTTAAAAAGTATTTTAAATCAAGTTTATTAAAAAATTTGTATTTTTGTTTACAATTATAAATTATAATTTTAATTTGTAATTACAAATTACTAAAAACTTATAAAAATAAAACACCGTGGTATTTCATCATTAAAATTAAAGTATTTAACACAATCATTGCCATAATAAAATATTCAAAAGGCGTGGAAGTAACTAAACGCCAAATCCGATATTTAATAGAATTTTTGTCTTCAGGCTAAATTTAATAAATTTTCAAAAAAGATATTTTTGTTACCATAAAAAGGGAACGAGGTTTTGCATTAAGGGCAAAGTCAATACATTGCTTCTTAAATTAATTTAATTATTATTAAATTAAAATTCAAGAAACCACCTGATTTTTATCCAAATCCCCTTCAGAAAGTTCAGCCTCTCCTTGCTCTTGAAAGGTTATAATAATCAAGGCAACAAAAATATTAACAAAGAAAAAGGGAAAGACAATGAAAAACATTACATAAAAGAGTGCAACCTTTTGTAAAATTGTAATTTTAAAAATTACAAAATTAATTAGATAATTACTTCAACACGATAATAAGGTTGGGGGCCCTGATCTTCGAATGTTGTGTCCATAGAATTTTGTCGAATGCCTGGCCAACCTTTTTTTAAAAAAAATTTTCATAACATAGAAACAAGAAATCTTTCCACCTTCGCTAGTTGTAACAACAAAAAGTGTCAACATAGCATTAAGGGTATTGTCATAATTAAAAGGTCTGAGACGCCATTCTCTTGTTTCGACACGTGGAAAATAATTCTAAATTTTAATTAAAAGGAAGAAAATATTTTTTCTCAGACCCCGGAATCATAAACAAAATATTGGCCATGACACTCAGAAGCAAATCGTTTAGTTCGGTCTGTACAGTAAAAGAAACGGCCTTTGAACAACTGGACGGCAATGACAGCAAAAATAAACTGAAATTATAATTTAATTTATTTTACAAATTCTGGTTTGCAAATAAAAGTTGTATTTAGTTATAATTGTAAATGAAACACAAAAAGTTTGATTATTTATTTATAATTCTATTTCATTTACAATTCCAAGTTTATTTAAAATTGTATTTCATTTACAATTCCAAGTTTATTTAAAATTGTATTTCATTTACAATTCCAAGTTTATTTAAAATTGTATTTCATTTACAATTCCAAGTTTATTTAAAAATGTATTTCATTTACAATTCCAAGTTTATTTAAAATTGTATTTCATTTACAATTCCAAGTTTATTTAAAATTGTATTTCATTTACAATTCCAAGTTTATTTAAAATTGTATTTCATTTACAATTCCAAGTTTACTTAAAACTATAATCACGGCTAAACGACATTTGCGGACCCGCACTTGCGGACCGACACATGCGGACCGACTTTTGCGGATTCGCACTTGCGGACCGACTTTTGCGGACCGACTTTTGCGGACCGACATATGCGGACCGACACTTGCGGACCCGACATATGCGGACCGACACTTGCGGACCCGACATTTGCGGACCCGAAATGAAATAAAAAATAAAAAGGAATTCAAAAAATATTTCAGAAAATTTAAATCAAATTTTGAGATGCGCCCGACCCAGTTTTTGAATCATTTTTTCAATTTATCCTCAACCCAAAAACTTCCCAAAAAAGTTATAACCCCGTTCTACTCCCCGAAAAAACCCGAGTTCACCTACCTCTGTTAATATGCATAGGTCCGACGTTTGTTTCAATTAGAAATTAAGATGTCTGTCCTATTAAGCGGAATTTGGGCTGATTATAGTGAGATTTGCGAGTAGTATGTAATATAGTACTTCTGGGTGTATTAAGAGCAAAATCTGGGAGATTCTGTTCATTTTTTTTGCGCCGCAAGCGAAAACTTTGGAAGGAAAATTTTGGAATTTTAAAAATAAAAAACTCAGCCCATCCCTATAGGGGCATAAAAATACTCGGTTTTAACCGAGTCAGTTTTTTAATTTTTTTAATAGAGTAGGAAGTAATCGAGCTCGAGTAATTTTTTTTCGAGCCGAGTAATGACACAAAAAACCGACTCGAACTAGCTCGACTCGCTCGGTAACTCGAACTCGCTCGACTCGGGCGTACTGTAATTATAACCAACGTCAGATGAGGGTGCAATTCTACATATTACCCGAGCACTGTTGTAGCTTTACCCGCATTTTGGCCATAAGTTCTTACCTCGATTTTAGAATACCGCCCCAGAAGTCAAAAAATTTTCCCTTTAAAAAACAAGAAAATGGTTAAGTTTAAAAAAAGAAAAAAAATTGGGGTCACTTTAGTACGTGGGTGCAGGCTTTAATTTACAAATGTTATACCATTCGAAAGAGCTCGTCGAGCTGAGTCGAATGCCACCAAAATTAGATCTAGGAAAAATTTCTGGACCGAGATATAGGTCCCTAAAGTTTGAAAAACCATAGGGGGGACCAAGCACTTTTTTGGGGTGAAAAATTCGAAAATGCAAATTATACCTCGTTCGAAAGAGCTCATCGAGCTGAGTCGAAAGACACCAAAATCAACGAAATCCGACTTGATTGGACCGAGATATAAGCCCCCTAAAAACCTAAGATACAAAGGGGCGATTTTTGGAATAAAAAATTTTTTATACAAATAATACCTCATTCGAAAGAGCTCGACGAGCTGAGTCGAATGAGACCAAAATCACCATGATTAAACAAGATTAGAAAAAGTTATGACACAAAAAAACAGAACCTAAACCTATGGGGCGTCGGCGAGGCGCTTGTGCAAAACCCCGCGCTTCGCGCGGGGTTTTGCGGCACGCGCCTCGCGGGGAGTCTACGGGCGATGGGTCTGGGCTCGTAACATAAACCTATTCTTATCTCCCTTGTTCTGGACGTATTTGGAGCCTCTGTATCAGCAAAAATCTCCACAGATGCCATAGGTAAGGAACTAAAAGAAAATATCAGAACTTTGTCCAATCAAGTCGGATTTTGTTGATTTTGGTGTCTTTCGACTCAGCTCGATGAGCTCTTTCGAACGAGGTATAATTTGCATTTTCGAATTTTTCACCCCAAAAAAGTGCTTGGTCCCCCCTATGGTTTTTCAAACTTTAGGGACCTATATCTCGGTCCAGAAATTTTTCCTAGATCTAATTTTGGTGGCATTCGACTCAGCTCGACGAGCTCTTTCGAATGGTATAACATTTGTAAATTAAAGCCTGCACCCACGTACTAAAGTACAGCCAAAAAATTTGCTGGGGTCGGCTCCGGATTTGTAACTAAAACCGGTCTTTAATCATCTTTTTTAAAAATTCATTTCGGGTCCGCAAATGTCGGTCCGCAAGTGTCGGTCCGCAAAAGTCGGTCCGTAAGTGTCGGTCCGCAAGTGCGGGTCCGCAAGTGTCGGTCCGCAAGTGCGAATCCGCAAATGTCGGTCCGCAAGTGCGGGTCCGCAAAAGTCGGCTAACCATAATCACAAATACACATTTTTAAAAATACAACTTAAAAATTCAGTATTTCTTTACTAGCTTATTAAAAAATGTATTTCATTTACAATTCCAGGTTTATTTAAAACGTTTTTTATTTACTAAGTCAAAATAACTCACTTGAAAAAGAAAATAAACAATAAGAATATTGAAGACATTCTATGTAAATTTGGAAGTTAGTTTTATTAATTACCATCAAGTTAAAACCTTTAATGAATTAACAACACAATCGAATACAGCTTTAAGTTTTGGGATTCTTTTAATTGTTTTTAGTGGACGCAACACTCTAAGTACCCTCAATGATTTTATTGTGCTCAAGTTTTTCCCAGTGGCGCCAGATGTTCCTCTTAAAATTTTAAAATCAAAAAATATTTTTTGTTAAAAATAAAATAATTAATTTAAAAAAATATTTTTATTACGAAAATGCAAATCCTATAAGAGCACAAACAACAACAACGCCGTCCAAAACATTCCAAAAATCACGACAATAGGAACCTGGATGTAAAATAACTCCTTGATCGATCAACTAAGATTAATTAAAATTTCTTCTTAACTTATTAAATATATTTTTTATTTCACCTTTAATAACATTTCACACGCAAAAACCCCAGTAAAACAATAATCAAAATATTGTAAAATTTTATTTCGAGGATTTTCATCATCAACAGGGTCTTCCGCTGCAAGAGAAATACTCGAAGCACAGATTACAACCATTACAACCTAAAATATAATTATTTGAAGGATGGGATATTAAGCTGGTTAGCATTTAAACTGCTTATTAGTCTAGGGTTTAAGATACTATATTAAAAGAGAAGGTAAAAGAAGCGCCCCGGGTCCCAATTAGCCCTTGCACAGGGCTAATCTTTTACTATTGTAAATTAAAAACAAAATTTTTTAAACTAAAATTCAAAACCATTTCAAAATATTTTGTAGCTACAACGCTGTGTACAAGACAACGGAAAGGATTAGTCGGTGAAAGAATAAACATTGAAGAATATGGAACTATAGGTTTTGGACCACCAAATGGGCTGTCCTCTTCATCAAATTCTTCATCTTTTAATTTTATTTAAATTATTTTCTTTTCAATTAATTTTTTACCATCCAATTCTCTAGTTAATTCAACATCAATACCAGCACCTATTTCTAAATCTCTTTCATCAAAACCTTCAAAATAAAATTTTTAAATATTTTTTATTTAAAAATTTGATTTTTCACCCAAAGATTCGTCCTCTTCGTCATACATTTCATTAGCCTTTTCATCCGCCTTAATAATAAAAATGCTAATTTTAAAAATTAATTTTTGTTGGTTTAATGGAATTTATATTTTTCAAAACTGTCCAAAATTATCCTTCAAAATTTATGTATTATAGTAATTTTTTTCTATTTATTAACTCGCCAATTTGACTTAAAATGGATTTTTAAAAGAAAAACTAAAAAATAATGTATTCCTTATAACATTTTGTGCTGCTAATTTCATTAAATGGATCGTGAATTCACTAAATTTTTATTCAAAATATTTGGCGATTATAAATTCATGAGTCGAATTTTCATCGAATCGACTACATAGTCGACAATATTACACAATCGCCAATTAATCAAAATGACATTGGGAATCATGCATTCTCGATGAAAGTTAGCAAAATATATAAGAAATATGTATCTAATTCCTACTTCATCAGCAGCTGTTAATTCTTGCGCATTAGCCAGGTTATCTACAGCAATAGCCAGGAAAACATTTAATAATGTGTCTAAAATTGATTTTCAAAATATTTTTTCCTAAGATTTTTTACAATTTCCAAAAAGTACGAGAACAATAAAATAAATACAATAAACCATTCCACCACCATAAATACCCCCTTGAGATTCAATTGCTAAATACATAACTTCATTCCAATCCTCGCCGGTTAATATCTGGAGGATGGGAAAATTTTTGTAAAAATTATTAGAGAAAGGATTTGAAAAGATTGATAAATCTAGAGCGAAATACCGAAGAATCACTAGAACGATCAGCGAAAATTTAAACGAGATCATGTCCCCGCCCGATTTTATTAATCGAAACTCACTACGAGGACAACCTTATGAACGAAGAAAAACCTAGAAAGGAGGTATTATTTTTATCTCATCCTTATGGTAATTTAAAAGTATCCTAAATTGGTGAGTAACTGATTTAGGTGCTGTCTTATAGACTTGACTTAGTAGTGGATTAAGATATCGGGGAATTTATTAGGATCCGTCGACTTAAGTTTGGATTTCTGATTATAAAAATTACTTGAAAGACAGTAATTAATGCAATAGGAAATGTATCAAAATGAGTATAAGGATGATAATTCTGAAAATTTTTAAATTAACTAAACAAAATTAAATTTAAGTTACACACTTGAAAATTGAATTTGCCACCAAATAATTGCCTTAAAAATATTTTTTTATTTTTATTTTTAAAATTAAATCTTTACATTCCCAACAATGCAAAAATAACAATAAAAAGAAAGAGAAGGAAAAGAAGTGAAATAATTGAACGCATAGAATGTAACAATGATCGAACCAAATTTCGAAGGCTTAAAAATTTTTTTTGAGAAAAATTTCTTGACAGAAAATTTCTATTTACCTCAACCAATATGAAGTTAATTTAAATATTCTGAGAAGTCTGAGTGCTCGAAGAACAGAAATACTTTAATTTGAAATTGAAAAAAAATTAATATTTTTTTTCGAATTTACCCAAAAGATCCTCCTTTAACCTCTGCCCATACTACTTCAATAGCAGACCCAACAATAACAATACAATCAAAACGATTAAATCTTTATAAAAAAATTTTATTTTAGAGAATTTAGTTAATTTATGTAAAAAAGTGAAAGATCCAGCTAGCTAGCATTTAAATCGCTCACTATGCATGGGTTAAAAATTAAAAGAGTTCATGGTCGCTCAGTTGGTAGATCACCTGCACGTGGTGAGCGAAAGCGCCTAGCAATAAATGCCAGGTCTCAGAATCGAAGCTTGCCCGGGATTAAACTTTTACCCCGCTTTTACTTTTACTTGATTTAAGCTTCTTAAACACGAGGAGGGATATGAGTGACTAGTGATATCCCTATCCAAATCCCATTGGTCATAGGTTCAAAAATCGGAATTAAATATTTTTGGATTCATATACAAGACAGTTATCTAAAAATTACTTGGATGTAAAATATGTTCTATAACCCATTGCAAATATTTTAATAAGCATTTCACTAATGAAAATTGCAAGAAAAGTAAATTCTGCATATTCTAGAAAATAAAAAAAAATAAAAATTGTAATTAATATATACTTAAAAATTCAGTAAACCATTCAGGTTGGCCATAGTGTTCTAAATATTAGATTTTTATAATTTTAAAAATAATTAAAAATAGAGGGGGAATTAAAATAAAAAAATTTTAAAGAATTTACGAATAATAAGGATCTCACAAAAAGATAAACCAATAGGATACTTCAATTTAGAGCGCCGTTGGATAGGGAGGAGCTGAGTATGTAATATACCCCCTACTTAATTGTAGGGAATTTTTAGGTTACCCACTACATTCTATTTAATATAGGTAATTACCACCCACAAAGGTGACCTTAAGGTGTGTTCTGACTGTATTAATACATCTAATTTATTTATTTATTAAATAATAACAAACCAGAAGCAACACAAACAGTATTTAAAAAAACAAGAGTAATTACACTCCAATAAAAAATTTGTGATTTAACAACATGTCTTAAACAAACTCGGATACGTCGCATTTTTCTATGCCAAAAGGAGGAAGAAAAAAATAAAACTGTCATTTTCTTTCTTTATTTTTTTAAATTAAATTAAAAATAATTTCTTTAAATTACCCAACATCAGCAGAAGAATCTATACGTCCTCGAATTGGAAGAGTATGTGAATTGAGGTACCTAGAGATCAAACAGAATTTTTTATTGACAGAATTTTTACGTTTTTGTTTTAAAATTCTAATAAAGCTGGATCCGAATTTAAATTTAGAGGTGGGTCGAGCTAAGGAAAACATTTGGCACAGGTTTCATATACAAAAATGTATGTTGGGTAACCCGACCCATACCTGCATTAAGTCATCTTATTAACGTTTAATTTTTCTGTACAACGAAACCTTATTAATGGTTGTAAAAATATTTTTTAATTATTATAGTTACCCATATACTAATTTTATTATTAATAAATTAATTTCATAAATTCTTAATAAATAACTAATTTCCCCTTACATATTATCAGCACCCAATCTATTATTTACAAGTCTATTATCTACAACTAAATCATCATCATGATCATTATCATACTCTTCGCCATCTTCTTCTTCTTCCTCTTCTTCAGTTTCCACACTTGTTTGTTTTCCTATACCTCCTTCTTTTTGTATCATTTTATTGGCACGGCGACGAGCTTTAAATAATTTTATTATAGAAACTGTTTAATTGCGGAAAACTCAAAATGGGAGAATATCATGATTATAAAGTGAGCTTAACTTTGTACATATTTAAACATTAGTAAAAAATTGAAAACCCCTATCCGGAAGCTAGCTCCCAGAACTATGTATATCCAGCACTGATCTCAACCCATATACTCTTCCTATGGAGTTGATAACCCCCTAATTCATTATTTTTAGTGGATAGTAGGAACCACGGGTGTGCCGAAACAGATTTTAAAAAGCGGAACATGGAAGATGAAAGGTGAAAGTTCAAGAAAGACACAAATATGGTGAAGGATGAATATGAAAGGCGAAATGGCACACCCCTACTGTGAACATCTAGCACATAAACTATTTATGAGCAATTCCACCAGCTCATAAAAATCCAAAAAAGATTTTCTACCTTCCATAATAGTAACCCTTTCTTCATCAGTTGTCCTTTCTTCCTGTAAAATAACATCCTCAGCAGCAAATATCCATTCAATATACCCTTCCAATTCCCTATTAATTTGTTGCATTCTACGAAGTTTTAAAAATTCTCTTCTATTTTCTACTCTTTCTCTTTAAAGAAACTTTTTTCAGAAAATATTTTTTCAAAACCTTTCTTTAGCAAATTCACCAGAAAGAACACCAAGAACTAAATTAAGCATAAAAAAAGAACCAAGAACAATTAAAGGAATAAAATATGCCCAATTGTAAGTACTTCCCAATGAATCATTTGTCTAACAAAATAATTAAAAAATATTTTTGAGGAACTGATAAAGATATAATCGGTTTTCGGTTTCGGTTTATTGGCCAAAAACACCGGTTTTCGGTTTCGGGTCGGTTAACCGACCGCCACCAACCCTAATATTTACCATAAATGCTTTATTAATTACCCTCTCCTAAATAATTACCTTCGCTCTATTAAGTAACCCCTACAGCAAAGGATCGAAAAAATAATTACCAAGGGTAATTATTTGAGCAATTACGGGTTGGAAGATTTTTTTCTGGTATAATTTTAAGCGTTTAAAAGCTTTATTAAAATTAAGGTAATTAGATAAAAATTAAAATATTCACATAATACATAATTGTTGTCCACCCCTCCATAGTAATACATTGAAAGACTGTAATCATTGCAAAGGCAATGTTATCAAAGGAAGTAATTCCATAATTTGGACCAATCCATTGACTTAAACAAATAGCACCAGGCTTGGAAAAAATTTTTTTTTGAAAAAATATTTTTTCAAAATTTCTTTACCACATCACAATTATAAGCTCCTGTAGAGGCAGATTTATTAGAACAAGGAAAGGGTTTTTCACTTAAATTAACAATCTCTCCAAATTCATTGTAGCAAGCAGCGTGGAAGGCAGAGGAATAAAATTCCTTTAAAAAATTAATTTTTAATTTTTTTGTTTTTGGGTAATTCAAACACAGTTAGACCTCATTATAACGAGTTGTTCCCCATCCTCGACTCAGGGAATTTGACTTTTGAAAATTACCCGTCAGCCCCCAGTCCTCGGTCGGAAACTCCCTTCCCGACAGGGAATAACCCTACTTATACAGCTAACTAAAATTTTAAAAAGTGTCTTAAGAAGATGGTATCTAGCAAGGATGGGCCGGGTTACCCGAAACCCGGTCTTTTTTTCGACCCGAAACCCGACCCGACTTTTTTCTCAACCCGGCCCATCCCTGGTATCTAGTATTGAGTGTCTATTATATCGAGGTCTAACTCTAATTTAATTAAATAAAAATTTTATTTTTCTCTTACTAATCCAATAATGGCAAAAATAACAATTGCAAAAAGCACCAAAAGGCCTATTTGAAGGAGAGGTGCCATTGCACATAAAATTGATTTTAAAACAACTTGTAAACCTTTTTTAAATTAAAATTTTAATTTTCAAATTATTTAAAGAAAAAAAACATACTGGGAATTCCACTAACTAATTTTAAAGGCCTTAATACTCGAACAGCTCTTAATGTTCGTAAATCAACACCTTCAGATTTATCACCGCCAGATGGAGAGAAAGGCATCATTGTGAGGACTCTTTAATTTGTAAAAAAATTTTATGAATTAAAATTAGAAAATACTTTTATAAATAAAATTTTTGGATTTGAATTATATAAGCAAGAGAGAACCCGAGGAGAGAATATAATTATTTTAGACATAAGTACATAATTATTTGTAAATTAAATTTATTTTGAGAATCATAATAAGATAATAAATAATATTTTGACCATTTAAAAGTTATCTAGGACAAGAGATAATTTACATAATCTCGAACAAAAATTTTGTTACTTTGTTAATATCCTTATAGAGAATCAAAAATAAAATTAACAAAAAACACAAAATATTTCTGATTTATTATTTCATTTATTTTTAAAAATTATTTATTTAAAATTATTTAAAAAATTCCATTTAAATTTTAAGAAAAATTCCCCACCCCGTAACAACAACAATAAAATCCATAATATTCCATCCAGATCTAAGATAAGATCCTTTATGCATAACAAAACCAAATGCTATAACTTTTAATACACATTCAATACAAAATATGGCCATAAATATTGGCTCTGTTTTCTCCTAAAAAGAATGAGAAATTTTTGAATTTTTTTGTTAGAAAATTAATTAATTAATTCAAAAACACACCAATTTTTCTGACATTGGTTTTTTGTCGTTCCTATAAAATAATTAATTTTAAGGCAAAATATTATTTTAAATTCGGACACTGGGTGGGGACAAGTGTAAAATTAAATAATTTTCAATGTCGTGTATGTATTGACAAATTTTCGTAAGATTTTTAATAGGGATACTAATTCTTAAATCAAAAAATAATCTTAGTTTTGACTCAATTTTATATAGAATTCAACTCAAGGCCTGGCCATATCTATGGTTTTGGGCGTTGAACTTTATATGATGAAAAAATCCGGGTTTCATACTTTACCACCAAATCCCATCTCCTAAGTAACCCCCAAAATCAAAGCCTTAGTATTTACATACTTTGGTAAATGCTGCTCCATAGCAAGTACAACACAATTCAAAATAATTGTAACCTTTAAAAATAATTGTAAAAACAATTAAAAATAATTTAAAAAACAATTAAAAATAAAAAAATATTTATATAACTTACAAGAATAAAAAATTCAAAAGGTCCCCATTCAATAATAGCTTTGCTAAAAAATTTTAAATAATTTTAAAAAAATTTTATAATTTACGCATTGCGTCGAATAATATTTTCTTCGCTGAAGATGAACAATGATGAAGGGCCCTAATTAAAAAATTAAAATAATATTTGGACCAGAAATTAAACTATTTTCTGGGTTAAAAGAAATATTCTGATTGCTAAAAAAATACAAACAAAACACAAAAATAAAAGATTCTGTTTTGAATAATTCTGATAATTAAGAATAATTCTGATAATAATTTTGGTGTATTTTATATACAATTACCAGATAAAATCAGAACAACCCAGAGAATAATTCTGATTTTTTTGATAAAGAATAATCAGAATTATTTATTTATTCTGATTTTACTTAATAAATAAACACCTTTTCCTTTCCCCCCAATCCACCCGATTTCCTGCCAATAGCACCAAATCCTTCTTGTGCCTGTCGTTGCTGTTCTTTTCGAGCTTCTTCTGCCGCTAACCTTAAGTTGGATAAAAAAAATTAATAAAAAATTCAAAAATTTCCATAAAACATTTTTAATTTAAAAAGATTTAATTGAATTTTTGTTAACAAATTTTAGTCCTTTAATTATTTAATTAATAATTATTTAATTTAATTATTTTAAAATTTAATTTAATATTAAATGTATTTTTTGTATTTATTTTTGTAGAGTAATTTCTAATAAAAATAAAAATCAGACAAAAATATTTTTTAACAATTAATTTGAATTTATTTCCCAAAATTTATGTGAAAAATATTTTAAAATAAAAATTTTTATTTTTAAATTTATTTTAAATTAAAAATTATCAAAATAAAAAAATAATTAATAATATTAATAAACATAATAAAATTACTAAAGTATAAGTCAAAAAATAAACATTTAAAATATTATAGAAAAAATAAATTTAAAAATAAATGTCCATCTCAGAATAAAAATCAGACAAAAATATTTTTTAAAAATTAATTTACTAAATTTATTTCCCCAAAATTTCAAACCTTGCAATTTGATCAATTCCTATATGATGCATTTTTGTTGAGGAATTTCTCAAATTTGAATATCCGCCGCTAGCTGTAGGGCTAGGATTTAAATGCGCTAAAGAGCCGGCACGCGAACGGCGCCTACTCATCATCTTTATATTACTCAAAAAAGAATTTTATTTGTCAAAAACATTCTATTCAAACATTATATGATGAAAATAAAAAGTAAAAAATATAAAAATAAAATTATATCAAAAATAAAAAATAAAAAAAATATTAAAGCTTTAGATAGTCTAAAATAAAAATATATCTTATGAGTGTATTTGGCACGAAATAATACATTTTTTGAAAAAAAATAAATTTATTAAATGGCTTAGTTTAATTGAAGCTTAATTGCTAAATTAATTCTTATATTTTTTGGATTTAACTTCCAAATTGGGGTAGTAGTTATCCCTAGTAACTTAACTAAATACTAGTCATAAATTAACCTAATATTTAGATATTAATATTTTACAATTAAACAGTTAAATTTAAATATCCAACCTATTTTATAAAGAGTTCCAAGACTCTTGGTCTTGACTCAATACCTTTCTTGGGATTTTTCCGGACTTATACATATTGTACATAAAATTACTAGGAAGAAAATCCAAAAATAATATTTCTACATTAAAAGTTTTTGAAAATAAAAAAATCTTTTAATGAATAATATTTATGTTTATTTGTTTTTAAGTGGCAATTCTCTTTAGTTTTGTTTGTTTCACTTTGAAAAAAAAATAAAAAAATTTATTTATTAAAAATATTTAATTTGGCATATTTTTATTGTCGAGTTTTTAATGGAAATTTTTTAAAATTTATTTGGATATGGTAAATAAAATAAATAGATTAGAAAATCAGAAAATATTAAAAATTATAAATTAATACATAATTTAAATTTAAATCGCTAAATAACTCGCTAATTAAATATTTTGAACTAAAAAATGGCTAATATCCTTCATTGACCTAAAAATACGAATTTAAAAATAAAATAATTTTTTAAATTTTAATTAAAACTACATATACATAGTATCTAAAAGAGAAATTTGGGGACGAATTTTAAAGAGAATTATCGCCATATACAATAGGGATGTTATTTCTTCCGTTTATGTCTCCCTATTTAGAATTCTGAAGGATATCTAATACACATACATATTTTAATTAATAATTACGAACAAAATTGTTAAAATAATAATTCAAATTTTAAAGTTATTTTAAAAATAAAAAAAATAATTTTTGAAAAAAAAACACTAATTGATAGTTTGTGAAGGCAACTAGCAACTACTTTAACATTAATCTTCTCCCTTGTATTGACACAAACAATGAAACAAAACTAGAAAATTTTCTTTTTTTTTCTATAAAAGAAATGTTATATGCCGCCTTTTTTGCAAGAAAAAAAATTGTGTATAAAGCTCTTGGATGAGTGGAATCGAACCTTTTTCTACTGCTTTATGAGCGCCCTGGGGCATTGACGTTTTTGGTTAGTTAGTTGGTGGGTGAGGGGGAAGGAGGCTGTCAATGATGGCAAGAAAAAAAAGAAAAATATGCTGCAAATATATTTTTTATATACTTAATAAATATAGTTAAAAGGAAGACATTTTGCAAAGAAAAAAATAAAATATTTAAATATTTAATAATTACAAAATATTTGAAAATTTTGTGAAAAAAAGGAGAAAAAAATTAAAATTAAGTTTAGTTTAAAATTATATTGGAATTTTAATTAAGGCTCCGATCGAGAAAATGTTAAGTTATAATGAAAAAAAATTCGAAAAATATGTAAGAAGTAGGGTTGTCTGTTCCTGGAAATTCTTTGGATATCCGAAACCGAACCGAAGAACCGAGGATTTTTCGGTTCGGTTCTTCGGTTCGGTCCAGAACCGACAACCCTATTAAAAATGCTACAAAAATATAGGAGATTTTCAACGAATTTAACTTTTCATTTAAATTTATTTTTAAATAAAAAGTCCATTTTAAGCTCTTATTTATAAATAAATACATTTTCAATTTGGTATGTACATATAAGAGCCGATTTGTATTTACTTTACTTCAAAAATAAATACGAAACAGAGCCTTGGAATTAATTATTATTCTAATTTTTATAATTAACTAGCGGAGGGGCTCGTCATAATTAATTTTACTATAAAATATTTAAAATTACTAACAAAAAATAAAATAAAAAACTAAATAAAAGCAAAGGATTAAGTAAAAAGTAACGCTTTTTTGCTTGTTTTTTTGTTTAACTTTAAAGCTATGAGCCGTTAAAAGCACCAAAAACAGCCTGCGGGGTATTTACATATATATTTATGTACTATTTTTTGTTTTGGTTTATATGTAATGGAAATAAAAAGATTTGTAAAATAATATATTAATTAAAAAATATTTTTAGATTGTGATAAATTTTTAATAAGATCTTATAAATACAATTTTAATAGGAAATTCTAATTAGGTAGGTATTATAAAATTAATAATTTGAAATTATTAGAAATAAAAATTATACAGGAAAATTAAAAATCAGAATTTAGAGAAATGTATTTTTTTAAATCAAAAATACAAAATTTAAAAAATAATTTACAAATCAACCCAGATCCGAAAAAACCGATCCAAAATTAAACCCAACCCAGAAAATTATAAATCAGAATAATACATATATACCTAATATAAAAATCTATCAGATAAGTACTAAACCTAAGTTTGAATTTAATATTTAGTAAATAATATGGAAAGCAGACTTAATTATAAGTATTATTTGTCGAGTCAATTAAAAATTCTGACAATAATTTTCAAAATATTTTATTAAGAAAATAATTTAATTTTACCATTTTCTGTTCCAAATAAAAGCTAAATAAATTTGTTCAAGTGAATCTTTTAATTCTAATATTCGAGATCGTTCTTCTATATGTTTTTTGTCATTTAAAAAATAATTTAATTTTTTATTTATTTTATTTGAATTAAATTTTGTTTTATATTTTTTATTTAATGTCCCAATTTTTAAAGGATATTTTTGTTGTTTTTGACGTTTTTTGGACAATTTGGGGCGAGGGGAATGATGCCGACAATAACGATTCATTTTTAAATTTTTAAATAAATTTAAGGGTGAGGAAAAGTTGAAAAATTTATTTAAAGAGAAAGAAAAAAATTTTTTAGAAGGGAAATTTAATAAAAGATTGAATTTCGACAAATTTAAAAAAAGGTTAAATAAATAAATTTTTTATTTATTTATTATTTGTTTTATTTTTTTTTAATATCATTTATTTTGAAAAGTAGTTTTTTAAGAGAGATGTGTGAAAAGTTTAGAAAGAAGGTGTGAAAAGAGGATAGGAGGAAAATTTTTTTGAAATAAAGTTGAGAAATAAAATAAATTTTTAAAAGCTAAATTGTTAATTATAAAATAGATAAATTAAAAATTAATTTTTAAATTTATTTTTAAAAATTATTAAAATATTATTAGGAAAAGGAACAGAGGAGAGTCCGCAAGTTTCGGTCCGCAATTTGCTCAACAAACCAATAAATATCTAGACATTCAGAATAAGTAAACCAGAATTAATATTTTACAATTCAGAAAATAAATTATGTAGAATTTAAATATCAGAATTTGTAAACTAGAATTAAGGTTTGTGAATTACTATTCAGAAATTTTCAAAGCAGAATTAGAAAAAAAGTAGGTAATTATAATTCAGATCAGAATTAAAAATCAGAATTACACATCAGAATTTCTAATTCAGAATTAACAAATCGAAATAAAAAATCAGAATTTCTAAATCAGAATTTCTAAATCAGAATTTACAAATCAGAATTTAATTGAGGAATATTAATTAAAATAGATCTACCTATCTCTTCTTCTCCATAAATAAGTATAATATAAAAGTTGAAGTCTCCCCGGTTGCGCATATGCTTTCTTATAATCATAATTATTATCAGCAAAAATAATATTAAAAATATTCATTTTTATTTAATCAAAAATATTTTTAGAAAAAAATTGGAAAGAAATTTTTGGGAATTTTTTGAGAGATAAATTTTTTGAGAGAAAAAAATAAAGTAATTTTTGGTGATTGAGTGAAGATAAGTAAGTATGTAGCAGTAAAAAACAATTAAAAAATAAAAAAAAATAAGAAGATAAGAAAATTATAAATTGGAAGTGAAAGGTAAGTAAATTGTTTTGTTTAAAGAAAAATTTATATTGACAGGAAAATATTTTTTTTGGATTTTTTGAGACATTTTAATGTCCTAACTAGTAATTTATTGTGGAAAAATTTATTTAAAAAATTACAAAAAAAAACAAAAATATTTAAAAATAATAAAGTTAAAAATTAAAAAAGTCAACTAAAAGTAAATCATTATTGTTGAGAGTAAAAATGGTATTAAAAAATATCCAAATATTAAATAGTGCAATTATTTAAAAAATTATTAAATATGTATAAGTAACCATTTATTTATATTTTATTTATAAATATTATTATTTTAAAATTTTATCGCAAATCGCAAAACGCAGACCCGAACACACATACCTAATTTAAGTATTTTACTTATTTTTAATTTATATTATATGAATTAAACTTTAAATTATTTACATTTAAATAAAAAATTAAATGATTCATGCATACTTAATATTTTCTTGATCAAAAAATTTTTTTGATAAAAAATAATTTCAAAAAAATATAAAATAAATATCCAATTTACCATAATTCAACACACAAAATTACCAAAAAATAATTTTATTAAAAAATACCCTCCAACAGCAGGTCCCAGCATTGTAATAGTTAAATCCCTTAAAGCATCTACATGTACTGGGGAAGTATTTCGATGTTGAATTAATAAATCTTCTTCCTCCTCTCCTTCATTAAAAAGTCGTTGGTTATCTAAGGGAGTTAATGGTTGTGGTGATATTGGTGTCGGGAAAAGATCTGTGGATATTTTTGTTTAATTAAAAGAAAAATCAGAATTTAGGGGAAAATACAAAAATTACAAATCAGAATTTACAAATTGTAATTTGTTTATAAATTCTGATAAAAATGAGAGGAGAATAAAGTTTCGAAAAGACTTGAAAATAAATTATTTCAGAAATTAATAAAATCAGAATTTATTAAAATCAGAAATTAAGCCTTTAGTAAAAGCTGTAGCAAATAAAATATTATAACGCAGAATTTAAAATATAAATTCTGAAATTTAGTCATTTTAATTAAAATGGGAGCAGGCTACTGCACCGCCGAGCTATAACTTTGTTCACAATTATCAAATCTGGGACCCTTTGGTATGGTTCGATGCGCTCGACAAGCTGATCGAGCCATACCAGGATGCCCCGAATTCGGCAATTCTGAACGAAGTTATAGCTCGACGGTAAATTGGGGTGTACCAATTAAAATATATCCTCAGAGAAAGTCAATTTCCAAAATAAATTTTAAATTTTAAAAATTAGTATATTGAAAAATTGTAATAATTAAAAAAGAGCATTTATATCAGGGCTTCGATTTCTGCGGATTTTTCCTCATTTTGTGGTTTTTCGATAGGGCGATGAGGATTATTTTTAAAAATGCGGATTTGCGGATTTTTGTGGCCTTTTGAAGATTATGAAATTTTTTTATATTTTCTTGTAGTTTTTAGGATAAATTGTCATTTTTTTCTCTTAAGGCCTTCAAAAATCCTCAAAATTTTCGCCTGCGGCGCAAAAAAAAAGATTTTTCCAGTAAACAATTCACTACAACAAGGGACTTTGAAAGCATTGGCTGAAGTCAATTGTAATTTTTTATTTAATTGTCCGGATTTTAATATGATAGTCATTAGTAGTGAAAAAACTGCTCACTTCAATTGTTGTCGTCAAAAATATAACGCATAAAGTGGATTTAATTCAATTTTTGTGTTTGATAATTTTTTGAGGATTTTTCTTATCAAATGCGGATTTTTTTGATCAAAATTGCGGATTTTCAAAAATTCGAGATCGAAGCCCTGATTTATATTTAGATAAAAATAACCAAAAAATTCACTCTTTTTTTGCTTATTTAAAAACACTCACTTGGTGCCATTGAAAGTTTCCAAGGCTCCAATTGTTGGTAAAAACTTTTGGAAGAAGAAGAAGGATATTTTAACATTGAAGAAGAGGAATATATTATTTTTGGTTTTGTTGATCTTTTATTTTGAGCAGCAAGTCTTTTTTCTTTTTCAAAAAATGTTTTTGGAGGAGAAGACTCTCTAGGGATTTTTAGCTGCCAATCCTCTTCTACAAATTCCTCATCTAAAAACCTTTTTTCTTCTTCGTTATCATTATTATACACCTCGTTTTCCATTTATTGCTTTTTTTTGGAAGAAATGGATAAAAATAAAATTAATAAAAATAATTTGTTAAAAGATATTTTTTATTTTGATGAAAATTGAAGAAAATAGCTGTTAGTTAATTAAAAATGAGGTACAAAAATTTTTATTTAAAAAATTTTAAAATAAATTATATAATAATATAATATAAATTATATATGTATAAATATAATATAAATATATATAAATTATATATATTTAAAATAAAGTAAAAATAAATAAGAATGTTGTAAATTTAGAATAATATTTTTAATTGAATAAAAAAATAAAAAGAATTTTGGATTAAACATAAGCCTATTAATTTTGAAAAAATGTGTAAATTTTAATTAATATTAAAAAAATGCCGAAGATGATTTTGAAAAATTAAAAAAAATTTTTTAATTAAGTAGAATAATTTTAAAAATTCCGTTAAAATTCCAATAACCACAAGCATTTTTAAAATTTGGTAAAATTATTTCAAAGATTACAAAAAATTTTAAATTAAATTTAATTAAAATTAAATATTATTTAAGTACATATCAGGGCTGGGCGAAGAGAAAAAATAAAAAGCGAAATGCGAAATGCGAAAGTTTTTTTAAAAAAATAAAAAGCGAAATGCGAAATGCGAAAGATTTCGCGCCAAAAAATGCGAGAATGCGAAACGCGAAAGCGAAATTATATAAAAATTCTGAAAAAATATTATTCATATTCAATATTATAAATTACGAGATTTTGACGCAAAAATAAAAACATTAGTGCATTTTCTGAAGAAGACTCTTTCTAATACTGCTTATTATTAGTGCCGGCACCGGACCGGGCTCCAGGCCGTCTTTGCCTGAGTATGGGTCCCAATCGGATTAATCCAGAAAAATCTGGCCGGTCCATTTTCATCTTTTTCCATGGACTTTTTAATTTTTCCATCGAACTTTTCACATTTTAATATACTGATATCCATCTTAATCTTAAATCCCTTTCCTGCGCCGCAGGCGAGAATTTTGACAATTTGTAAGACCGACCCACCAAATCTCTCTTTTTCAGCGCCGCAGGCGAAAATTTTGGCAATTTTGGAAGAACAACCCACCAGCTTTCTTCCTTTTTCGGCGCCGCAGGCGAAAATTTTGACAATTTTGGAATGCCAAGAAACCAGATTTCTACGATTTTTATCAATAAATTTGGTAAAAATATTATCATGTCTTGTTTGGTATAATTATAAATCAGATTTAACATTTCAAATTAAAGTTAAAAACATTTATTTTTAGAAGGAAAAGTTTAAGTCTGATTTCCTATGTTTGGGCTCGAACCCAGCCCCAAAAAACACAAATGTAAACGAAGTCAGTCAACTTAACCACTCCACCATCAACCAACGAAAACAAAGTGATAAATTATGAATATTTCCTTTCTTTTTCCTTTAAAAATTTCTGTGTCAAAATATCTAAAAATTAAAAAAAATACTACTGAAAAAAGCGAAACAAATTTCGCATTCGGACCAAAAAGCGAAATGCGAAACGCGAAACTTTTCGCGCTAAAAAATGCGAGAATGCGAAAGATGCGAAACGCGAAATTGCGAAATAAGCCCAGCCCTGGTACATATGCCGCTAAAATATAAATTTATTTCTTGAATATCCATGAGCATTTTAAAAATTACTAAAATTATTTCAAAAATTCCAAAAAATTAAAATAATTTTTAAATTAATTCTAAATAAAATTAAATAATATATTTAAATTTATTTTTTAATTAAAAACTAAAAAAAATATTTAAATATGACAGAATATTTATTTTTAAATGTGTTAATAAAAATAACATTCAAAAAAGGGAAAAAAGTTTTTAATAAAAAAAATTATTAAATTGTTGCAACAAAAGTATTTATAATTGAATAATAAAATATAAGGGAGAGAAAATTCTCTCCTTTTTTTTGGAGCTAGAAAATGAAAAAAAAATATTTTTAGTAAAAATAAAAATTAAAAAAAAATAGAAGCTGAATGAAAGAAATATTAAAAATGTGAAAAGTATTCCAATATATTATAAAAAAATTAAAACTCAAGGGAAAATAACAAAAATATTATTTTAATAAAAAAATATTTACTACATAGCACTTTAATAAATCAAAATAATTTTTAAAATTAATAGGGGAGTATATTTTTTTTAATTTTTTGATGGGTTTTAAATAAATTTAATTAATTTCCTAATAAATAACGTACATAGGTTCCCTATTAGAGAATGAGCCGAAAAAAAACAAATTCCTGATTTCGGGAATCAGGACGACTCGTTCCCTGGTACATACCATATTTATCCTAATAGAAGGGCCGCCATTTTAATTTTCAATACCCCTAAAAACGGGTCATATAATTGGAGAGTTTATTCGAATTGAAGCGGCCTCTCCCCTTGTTACTCTTCCAACGAGGAATTTAAACAATGATTACCCAGGGTATTTATTCAACCATATACGGTTATAATTTAAAAAGAAATTTATCTCCCACCAACATAATGTTTGGAGTTTGTAAATACCGTATTTATTCTAATAGAAGGGCCGCCATTCTATTTTTCAATACCCCTAAAAATTGTCATTCTACTGGAGAGGCCATTCAAATGGAGACGCCCAATCTATTTTTCATACATTTAAAAAGTGTCATTAAATTGGAGGGGCCATTCAAATAGAAAGGCCATTTAATTAGAATAAATACGCTAATTTAAAAATAATTTTAAAAAATTATTGATAATTTTTTTTATTTTTTTATTTTAAATATATCGAATAAATTTAAATAAAAATATCGCTTAAAAGAAAAAATAAATATATTTTAAGTGTATTTTCTTCCTTTCATTTTCTGAGATTTAAATTTTCCGTGGGAATGATGGCAACAAAAATAACAAAAAAATATAAATATTAGATATCTTTTACTTAAAAAAAGAAAATAATTTATGAAGAAAAATTTAATTTTTTTTAATGCGCAAGAAATTATTATAGGAAAAAGAATAATTTTTTGGATAAAATAAAAGATATTTTTAATTAAAAAATAATTTTATAAAAATAATTTAAAAATAATTTTTATTAAATACGAGATGCTAGAAAAATTTCTTCAAAAAAATTTTTTTTGAAATTTAGTATTTTAAATAGAAGATTAATAAATATAAATAGCATTTATTTTAATAAACCACTAAAGGATTGGCGGATTTTATTCGCGAAAAAATAGAAAAAAATTTTTTTATCAAAATTCTAATTTTATTAATATAGCTCCCTATTTAAATATTTACTAAAATAAAATTTCTAGAAATAATAAAAAAATTGTTGCTATAAAGCGAAGTACCAAAAATATCTTCTCATATTTACCTATTTTTTCTTTTTCAATTTTTTTCTTTAAAAAATTTAAAAAATATATAAAACCATTAAAAGCTTCAAAAACCTATTTATAAGTAAATAAAAAAAGCCTGAAAAAATAGGGAAGGAAATAAAAATAAAAATGAACGCACAGAAGGTTTTTTCTTTTAAAAATCTTGCAATTTGAGAATATTTTTCAGTAAAAAATTTTTTGAGAGATGGAATAAAAATAAAAAAATTAAAAAATGGAAATTTAATTAAAGGGGAATATTTAAAAAATAAAAAATTAATTTAAAAAATGGTTTAGGTTAATTAATAAAGAATTAGTATAGAGTTAGACCACTATGTTAAATACCATGGTTAATTTTAAATACCACCAATAAGCATGGTTTATTCTTGGTGCTTACTGTTGGTTTATGCTATATTTGGGTATTATATAGCTTAACTCGGGTTCTACTATTCTGGGGACTTGTATTAGACTGAATTACATTATTTAAATATTTATTCATTTATTCAATTTATTCTCCATATAAATATGGGCACAATAAAAAGGGAGAGATTGGCTAGGCCAAATCTTCTGGTAATGAGGAAAAGGTTAGGGTATTTATAGAGACAATTTGAGGGTCAAAATATAAATGGAAATTGAATAACAAAAATAAGGTAAGGAACGAGAATTGGATGATAACGTCGGGAGACCTTTTATTTAGAAAAAGGTCAACTTTATATTTGCATGTGAAAATGCAATTGTTTATTTGATTAAGCGAATGCAGCAGTTTATTTGTGCTTACTGCATCAATAAATCATAAAACTTTAAGAATTTTTAGTGAAAACCCGAAACCCGACCCTGACATGCCAGGATCCCCTCACGACAAGCCAAGATCCCAGTCATTCCAGATCTCGAAGGGTCAGAGGGTTTTTCACTAACAAATAAATGAACTATTAAAAGAAACCCAAGTAAAAAATTATTTCATAACGTAATAAAATTAAAGAGGAGAATACAGTAAAGATTTATTTTCTCGTGAATGCCCTTTTAATTTTACAAGGTAGTAAGTAGCTTAAATTTGTTTACCTATAGGGTTAAAATAAGTGATCAGAGTTGTTCGAAATTTCGATTTTAGAAAAGTATTGTTTGTAGTTTATTTATTTACTATTTATGTTAAAATGACGCGAAGGTCAAAATAAAAATTACAACAAAACAACCGAAATTAAATATAAAAATTAATAATCTGAAATAATTTATGAGAGTGGTACCGTTGAAAAATAGAAGTCAAGCAGGGTGGCGGATCTGAGACCCAAATCGGAAACTTTCGGTTCGGATTTCAGATCCGAATATCCGGGCATTCCCTTGGATACCCAAACCTAAAACATAAGAAGAGGATTACGGGAAATTATTTCATAATGTAATAAAATTAAAGAGGAAATACAGTAAAATTTATTTTCTCGTGAATGCCCTTTTAATTTCATAAGATAGTAAGGAGCTTAAATTTGTTTACCTTTAACATAAGTGATCAGAGTTGTTCGAAATTTCGATTTTAGAAAAATTTTTTTGTCTCGACATAGCTATGTAATCCAACCAAATAAAAGGGCATTGAATTAGTGTAAAATAAAATAATTATTTGTTAAAAAAATCTTTAATAAAAAAATTAAACAATATGCTCAATTTAAAAATTTTATTATTTTTAAACTTTTTCCTTTTAATTTTTCAACATTCCTTTTGTATAATTCAACGTGATCAACGATTACTAATAGAATCTAAACAGAGTGTTTTTCGATTGGGTGGCTCCAATATCAATTATCCTTTAATTAAATTGATAAAATTGGAATTGAAAAAATTGAAATTGGATTTGAATTTAAATGGAGATCAGCAGCAATATGTTACAGAAATTGTTATAGAAATAAATGAAATAAAAAAATTTTCATTTTATATTTCTATATTTCAAGATCCTTGCAATGAGCAAGCATGGACTAACGAATATAACACAAATAATGCAATTATAGGTGAAAATGGAAAAAAACAAATGACAATTGAAAGGAATTACTCAGATTATTATACTGATGGAATTCTTATTTGTGGATTAAATGATCGCATAGGAGAGGTAATCCTAAAATTAAAAAAAGAGAAACTATGTATATGCGTTTGTAACTGGATTTTTGGATTTTTATTAATACACCGAAATTACAATGATATTCTTGTAAGAGGGTTACATCACCGATTTACTGCATCTCAGACTTTATAAAAGTCAGTTCGGGGTCACTTTAGTACGTGGGTGCAGGCTTTAAATTACAAATGTTATATCATTTGAAAGAGCTAGTCGAGCTGAGTCGAATGCCACCAAAATTAGCTCTAGGAAAAATTTTTGAACCGAGATACAGGCGATTGAAAATCGAAAAACCATAGGGGGGACCAAGCACTTTTTTGGGGTGAAAAATTCGAATATGCAAATTATACCTCATTCGAAAGAGCTCGTCGAGCTGCGTCGAATAACACCAAAATAGACGAAATCCGACTTCATTTGGCCGAGTTACAGACCCCTGAAGTTTGAAAATTTTCGGGGTCAAAAAATTCGATTATGCAAATAATAGCTCATTCAAAAGGGCTCGACGAGCTGAGTTGAATGACACCAAAATCACCGTGATTGGACAAGATTAGACAAAGTTATGACACAAAAAACTCTAAACCTATGGGACGTCGGCGAGGCGCTTGTGCAAAACCCCGCGCTTCGCGCGGGGTTTTGCGGCACGCGCCTCGCGGGGAGTCTACGGGCGCTGGGTCTGGGCTCGTAACATAAACTTATGCCTATTTTAGCTTCGGTCGGCGTGTCTGGCTTCCTCCCCAGCAAGAAAAACCTGCACGTATACCAAAGGTAAGGAGCTAAAATAAAAGATCATAACTTTGTCTAATCAAGTCGGATTTCGTCGATTTTGGTGTCAGTCGACTCAGCTCGACGAGCTCTTTCGAATGAGGTATGATTTGCATATTCGAATTTTTCACCCCAAAAAAGTGCTTGGTCCCCCCTATGGTTTTTCGATTTTCAATCGACTGTATCTCGGTTCAAAAATTTTTCCTAGAGCTAATTTTGGTGGCATTCGACTCAGCTCGACTAGCTCTTTCAAATGATATAACATTTGTAATTTAAAGCCTGCACCCACGTACTAAAGTACAGCCGTCAGTTCCAATCAGTGATAGACCGTAGTGATGGTCGGGAGTTAAAAAAAAGCCGAGAGTCGAAACCAAGAGATTAGGAGGGATATCACTTGATATACCTCCTAATCCCCAAAAATCACTATATATCGTTCATAATCCCCCAAATCCCTTAAATCCCCAAATCCACAATATAACTTTACTCCTTCTAAACCTAACGATATCAACCTTGATCCACTGATATTCACATTAATCGCTTAGAATCTATCAATTTTCAATTTTAACTTGGTCAAATTAGCTCATGGAGATTAGACGGAAGTTTTGTGATACTATCCCCGTCGGATATTTTATTGTTTTTATAAATAAATAACCAAATTTTCACCCTACATAAAAAAGGAAAAATAGAAAATTTGCTTTTAAATTTAGAAAACTAAAATTTTTTTTTAATTTTAGACACTTTTGACAATTTTTCCACTCTTCTACGCTAAAATAGATTTTGAAGTAAACAATGAACTTTATAATCTTTTAAGTTTTCAAAGGAGAGAAGTAAATATAAACGGAATAGATACCCGTTTTGGTCATGGAGGTGGACTCCATAAATTGATTAAAATTGAATGTTTTCTTAATCCAGAAGGACCTAGAAAATTAATCAAAAATAAAAAATTTATTGAAAAAGGGAAGAAATTATTAGGTATAAACAATTTTATTGGCAATTCTGTAATTAATGAAAAACATCGAAAATCAGAATTGCGGGGAATTTCGTATATAAATATTTGTTTGAAATTTGAACATTCGGGGAAATTTAAAATTAGAGTATTGTCTTCGAATATGTGGAAGGAACCAAAAATGGAATTACATTTTTATGTTAAAATTAAAGAAGAAAATAAGACAAAATGTTTCTCGGAAAAATTTACAGATTATAAAAATCAAAACGAAATTGACTTCTTGACACAATTAAGAGAAGGCATAATAATTTATGTACTTGATTATTATGAGGATTTGAATGATTATATAAAATTGGAGAAAGTCGAAGAGTTTGATGATGAGGATTATGATATTGGTAATTATACTAGTTTAAAACCTTTTTTTAAAGAGGATTTTAAATTTGTTGAAGAAGAGTAGAAGCATTAAAACGAAAGAGAAACGAATAAAGAAGATTCGAAAAAAATATAATTTTTTTATAATTTCTATCAAAAATTAACTAAATTAAAATTTTTAACTAGTGTAGAGTGAAACCGAAAGTCTCTAACAGTTATTATTTAACTCCTACCTCCAATCAAAATTACCTATTCGTAATTTCGTTAATTTCAACAGATACAATAAAGTTTCCAATAAAAGTTCGCTCATCTAAAGCGAAATTCTAATGGATCGTGGTTCGTTAAACTAATCTATGGAGGCACTTCCCTCACAAACATATATCTGATATGTTCAAGCAGTGGATAGATGGAATAAAACCAACGAGGAATCAGCTCAGCCCGAGGCACAAGCGAATGTGCAATTACAACTCGATTAGGGTTGCCAAAATGGACCGACTCGAACCTAAAAATCGAGTCGGGCCAAAGATAGTAGGCTTGAAAAAGGCTCGGATGGCCTGATTCGATAAAAATGAGGTCTGATATAATTATTATATACTCGAGGGCTTAAAAAGATACTTTCGGTATTAAGCTAAGTATTTACTAAATTATTTTTAAATATTAGTCTATTTTTAATTTTTAATTTTGTTTTAATTAAAATTTTAGTAATTTTTTTAAAGTAATATTTATTTTATTATTATTAAAATAATTTATTGATAAATTTATCTTTTAATTAATTAAATTTACATTTATTTAATTGAACTTTTAATAAAAATTTATTTAAAAATTAATAATAATTTAAAAATAATTAAACCTACATAGGTGTAGGACAACCTTCGCGCTCCTTCATTCGAGCCATAAGAAGAGCACAAGCTTTATGTGCAGAAATATCTACTGCCCTGAAAATTAAAATAAATATATACATATAAATTTAAATAAAAATTAAAGTAAAATTATTTAATCATGGGAATATGTATGTAGAGGATTGTCGGTTGAAAAAACCTGACTGAAATAACGACAAGAGATTTTTAGGCTAGGTAAAAATTAGGCAAGACCGACAACCTTCTACTTGTTAACGAAAATTATTATAACGATCATTTAATAAATAAATATAAGATAATAATAGAATATCAATTGGAAATTTTGGGCGTTTTAGCTTTTGGGGTTACCTGTTTAAATTTTAATAAAATTATAGAACACGGGGATTACGGAAATAAAAAATTAATAGAAAGTCGAATAAGCAACATTTAATGCATATACTCATTTTATTAATTAAACTGCGGTTTATTGGGATTATAGTTGGTCCGAAAGATCGAGTTGAGCATCAATTTTAGCCCGTAGAAGACTCGGACGGTCCGGTCCGATAGAAATGAGGCTCGAAAAAATGACTCGAACGTCGGCCCGACTCGAAAACCCCAACCCTAATTAGGATCTGAAATTATATGAAAATTTTTGGGAAAATTTTTTTGGAAGTGAGAAAACCTTTTGATCGAGTTGGGCATCGAATTCTAGCCCGAAAAAGACTCGGTCGGTATTTCTATCACTTAATAAGTATTTCTATTAATTAAGTATTTCTATCATAAATCAAAAATTAATTTTTAAAATTTATTAAAAAAAAAGATTATTAACACACAAAAAATAAATATTTGCAAAAAACACAAATTAATTTTTTGTTTTTGGAGAATATTTCTTAAATATTTATGTAGTTATTTTTCATTATAAGATGACATGTAAGCACTCCATTTGCATAAAGGAGTAAATGGGAAAAACAAGAAAAAAAAGGATAAAATAATAAAAATAAGCACGCAATTGAGAGAGAAAAGGTTATTTTTAAAATTATTAGCTAAATATATATATTATTTTGGTTAGTTATAGAGTAGGGAGGTGGTTTCTGAAATTTTTAAAAATTGGTTAATTTATCCGAAATTTATAGGAAGGACTAATAAACAACGGTCTCATGTCAGAGAATCCAAAGCCATCATTGGAAAATTAAAAACAGAGTTAAAAATTAATTCATTTAAGCCGACAAAATTGAATTTAGAATATTGTGATTATATGTATGTCAAAAAATTATTGATATATTAAAATATTTCAAATAATTGGGGATAAAATAAACATTGATATACATATAAACGGGCGGGGCAGTAACGCTGTCGGACCCGGATATTCGGATATGAAAAAAGGGTCGGATATCCAGAAATTTCCGGTTCGTATTTCGGATCCGGATATCCGAAAATTTCCAACTATCCGACAACCTTAGTTGTAGAGTATGTCCAACGATAAAAATATTCCTAATTTAAGACAAAGACCTTAAACTAAAAATAAAACAAAAAGAAAACTAATAAAGTTACAAAACTTCATAAATGGTGTTTGGAAGGGTTCCGCCAAAATTTTTAAAATTTCAATTTTACTGAAATATAAACATTTTTTGTTTTTTTATTTAATAAAAATTTTTTAGAAATTTTAGAGATATAAATAATAATTTAAAAAAAAGAACACTTCCTATTTTTTCAAGAAGAATTTAAAAAAAATTATTTTTTAATCGAGAAATTTAAATAAATGACATTAGAAATAAAATTAATAAAAAAAATTAAAGTTTTTAAAGTTTAATAAAATGGAAAAATTCTGATTTTTCCAGAAAATAAAAATACTTAATGAAAGAAATAAAAAATGAATGAATTAATGAATGGTTGAGTGAATGTTTTTGAAAAAGAAACAAGAAATTATTTAAAAAGAACTAGTAAATAAGTTTTAAAATTTTAAAACTGTGGCTAATGTACCTATTAAATTTTCAAAGAAATTAAGAAAAATAAAAAATTTTAAAAATAATTTTTTCTGTAAAAAATAGAACTAAAGTCTCTAATAAAAGAAAAAAATATTTTTTTATATTCTATTAAAGAAAATTTTATTTTTGTAACAAATTGGCATCAAATTACACAAATTTATATTAAAATATTATGAAAATAAATTAAATCTTGATAGAAAATAGAAAGAAATAAGGTGATTATAAGGGTTTAAACGAGAGACAGAGAGATATAATATAGGTAATTTAAAGATAATATTAGTAAAACTAAGGATTTGACTGGTATGGCCTGACGAGAAGAAAGATGCTTAAAAACTGAATTAAGTATCTAATAGAGATGCCCAATCCTGGAAATTTAAAAAGATTCAAGGGTAAGATTCAAGAGTTCAAGATCAGGACCAAAAGAAGAAAGAATGTATTTAGTCAAGATTGAAGATCAGAAGTCCTTACATCTTCAATAAATCCTATAATAAATACATACCGCAAATGCTCTAGTTAAAGCCATGGGCGTCTATTTTTTAATGAGTCAAATTGGGTGGGGTTATATTAAATATGGGCTTCTATTAGAGAATGGACATTAGGTTTTTAACTATATACAAAGTAACTATATACAAGGTTTTTAAGTAATTTTGTGAAATTCTTTCCCAATAAGCTTGGTCTTTCCCCCCCAATAGTCTCGATCTCCTGGGAAAATTTACGTTTCTGTACTAGTCTCTAGTTATTCATCAGGGGAACTTTTTTATATCACAATTATGTGGGAATATCGGTTGATTGTGACTACTAATTAAGATTTGGAGGGATTTGGGTGGATTAGTATAAATGTATAGTATTATATATGGACTTCTATTAGAGCTGGGCTTTAATTAGAGCATTTACGGTCCTTTCCTAAAAATTTAAAATAAAATATATATTTTAGCTACACATTTTAATTAAAAAATGTTAAATAAATAAAAAATATTTTTAAATAAAAATTTAGTGAAAGCCAAAAAGAAAAAAAAAGGAAGCAATTGAAAGAGGCAAATAATAAAAAATAAAATAAAAAAAAATTTGGGGAAAAGTGCTAATCGGATTTGGGTCGTCCTAGCGCCAGAATTCAGTACAAAAAAAGAAAATAAGCAACAAAGCTTAATTTACTTAAAATAAATAAAATTAGTAAATAAATAAATAAAAAGGTTTTATTTTATTTGAAGAGAGTTTTTAAATAAAAAATAAAACTAAAATTAAAATTAAGGGAAGAAATACTATGTAGCAGAGGTTGGTCGGAATTCCGATTTCCGAGTTCCGACTATTCAGCCAGTTCCGATTTCCGGCTCTTCCGATTTCCGACACCTTTTGCGTTTTGCGTCTTGCGTTGCGTGATGTATATCACGTCTTGCGTGATGTACTTGTTCCGCTGGGTTCAGAAAATGTGAATGGAAATTTTAAAACGACCGGTAATAGGAACTTTAGAACCGACCAGGTCAGAAACGTTGGAATTTTTGGGATCAGGACACTGATTTAAAATACCTCCTTCTAGCCCCCCAACTGGCAACAGCTTCAAAAGGTTCCGCCGTTGTTGTAATTGTAGAGGCCAGTGATAGGCCAAAAGGAAGTTGTGAATGGGAGATAATACTCGTATTTGTTACAATACTATCGCAACGATTCTCTTTTTTACCGGCCGAAGTTAATTGTAAAACTATGGAAGGGAAGTCTATTGGTGTTTGATTGCCTAAAAAAATTATTTAAGACTTTAATTTAAGAAATATATTTATTTTATACTTTTAATTTCAATTTAAGGTAGAAACCCCTCCATAACTCAGATGTATACAATCCGGTTTATTTTTTAGGAGAGTTATCAGAATAAGGTTATCTGTTTCAAACCGAAACGATAGCCGAAGATCTTAGGTTTTAGGAGAAACTGGCAATGCTTTATCCGAGTTCTTTATTACCAATATCACTAAAATAATAAATTTTTCGTATTGTTTCTTAATTATACAAAAAATTCAAGACTGAAGGTCAAACCTATTAATCTCATATCCTAAGAAATTAGACTAATTTTTGATTAACTTTTGGAAATAATTTGATAGGAAATTAAATTAGGAAAACAATTTTTTTAATTTTCTATATTCTTAAAATTCAGTTCTTTAAGGACTTAAAGAATATTTTAAATAAAAACAAAATTAAAAAATAATTTTTTCCCCTAATTTTAATCTAAAAACAAACAAAAACTATCTCTTTTCCTCCATCCCCTCTTCATTACCTTGCAATTCCCTAACATTATCTTCATTTAATCCATTCATTCCAAAGCTTAATCTATGTTGAGATAACCTTCTTTTTTGTTTAATAGGATGCCTCTTATTTAACAATAAAGTATTAACAGAAGAAACGCCGGCAATTGAAGGGGATGATTTTACGCCTTCATTGTTCCCCCCTCCCCCTCTCCATTTACTTTTTTGTTGTTTTTTCCCTTTTAAATAAGCAATTGCATTTTTGCTTCCACCCCCGACCATCGATGTTGTTGTTGTTGATGTTAGAGTGCCCCCGTTACTTAATGCTGAAGAGATAAGAATTGCTGTGCCACCTGGCAAATTTTAATAAAATTAAATTTAGGAATAAAATTAAATATTTTTTATTTCTAGAATTTTTTGGGGGGTTTTTTTTTGGAAATTTAGTTGAATAAAAAGAAATATTTAAATGAAAATAAAATTATTAATTTATAAAAAATCCTTTTCAAAGGTACTTTGAGTTAAATGAGACTAAAATTTCCAAAGCTTTAGGTGGATATTTTAGAATTTACAGATGCAAGGAAAAGATTCTGAAACGGGGTAGTTCTGTGGGGAGCAGGCCAAGGTACCGCCGAGCTATAACTTTGTTCAAAATTGTCGAATCCGAGACGTCCTGGTATGGTTCGATGCATCTCACCGAGCGAAACGAACCATACCAGGGCGTCACGGATTCGAAAATTTTGAACAAAGTTATAGCTCGGCGGTAACTTGGCCTTGCGGTACATTGGGGTGTACCCGGTTTTGTGAATAATTTATGTTAAAGAAAGAATGTTGATTGAACAAGTCCGTGGGTGAAATAAATCGAAGTAAATTTATTTTAGCTAGCTGATAGTAAGTATAAGGGTTTTCGGTTTGGAACGAAAATAAATCAAACCGAAAAATCTAGGATTTTTAAGTTTGGTTCTTAAGTTCGGTTCCGGATATCCAAAGATTTCCAAGAATTGATAACTTGTGCAAATATAGAAAATATAAAAAGCACAAAAATTTTTTACTATTTTCTTCTAAATTTGAAGCATGTTTAGTAAAAAAAACTTTGGGAGAACCAAAGCAAATTATAGAAAAAATGCAAATTTAAATTTCCGACAAAAATAAAAATATTTTTTAAATTTATTTTTGGTTCTTATTTAATTTTTAAAAATAAGTATTTATTTTTTAAATTAAAGAAAATTTTTTAATAAAATAAATTATACAGTCAAAGCTTGAATTTAGATATTACGAAAATTGAAACGTTTTGTTTATTTTAATTGTCCATTATGTAGTGAGGGGGAGAGTCTAAAAGTTACTCCATTTAAGGAATCCCTCATTTATGCAGATGAAAGATCACCAGGTACAAATGTGTGTATCCTTATATTGAGGTCTGATTGAATAATAATTTAAATTTTTAAAATTATATACGTTTAGGTTTTGAAGAATTAGGACCGCAATTATTAGAAGAACGGCGCCTTTTGGCATTAAAAAATGCTGCTGAACGACTGGCCGCAGGCACAAACATTATTTAATAAATAGACCTAAATTAATAAATAAATATTTTAAGTGTATTAAATATATAGAAAATTATTTTCTTGGGAAGAATCAAAAAATGAAAGAATGGATTGAACAAAAAGTCTCAAAATTCCTTTTAATTTCCTAAAAATAAGTTCAAAATAGAAATTTGAGGATTGATTTAGATTTGAGATTGATATCTCGAAAAATTTCGATCTCAGTTTCGATAACTTTAATTTTTTTTACAGATCCCGTTACGATCATCCCCAATTAATGCCTTTAAATAATTAAAATTAAAATAATAAATTTAAATAGATATCCATTTCCTTTATAAAAAAGTGTAAAAAGGAACATATAAAAAATTGGCAATTTTGGCATTTTTCTAAAAAAGAAACAAAACTTGCTAGAATATATTTTCTTTCAAAATAAATATAAATCTTCTTCTTCCCTTCATATTCCTTCCAAAAACATTTTTTTAAATCAATTCCTTCATATATATCTTTTTTCCACTATTTATAAAAAAAAAGATATATACACACAAAAATGTTTGTCACTAACTTACACCAACAAAAACTAAAAAAAATAATGTTGGAGGAAGCGCATCATCATTAGTTTCGCGTGCCGCATTTTTGGCCTTTTACTCAATCTGGCGTGTAAAAAGTGTGAGGAGTAAAATAACACTATTAGCATATGTTGTTTATGTTACTTTTCATTACTTTTAATAAAATTTTAAGTAAAATATTTATAATTATGAAAAAAAATATAAAAGAAAATTATATTTAGAGGACTGGTTTGTCTATGAAAAAAATAAAATTTTAGAGTTTTCTCTTCACAGAAAAGCCAGTTTTCCTGAGTTTCAAGAAGAAGACTTCCCCTCTAAGCCAGATTGGATTTTTGCAAAACAATAACTAGGGAGAGGCCACTAAAAATATGCCAAAAATCCTGATCGATATTCTAAGAATTTTTGAAGACTGAGAAGCCAAATTTCTTCCTTTTTTCTAGAGAATTTTTTGTTTCACAAGTATAGTAAATCTTCTACCTATTTGAAGCAAACATGCTTCTATTTTTCGATTATTATCTGCCCCATTTCTTTCTGGTCACCCTGTATATTGTCGACTGCAATACCTGCTTCTTGAAATACCTCCCCCGCTTCAGATAACTTTGCCGGAAATCTCTATTTTTAATAAATTTTTCAAAAACTTTTTTTATTGAGACTTGAACCCCGCCGTTAACAAAAACTGCGTGGATACAACCTTCTGAACTATCATAAAGTCCAACTTTCGGGCCCAGAATTTTCAGCAATTATTTTAGATGGTCTATTATTTATTGAAAATTTTAATTTAAAACCATCTGTTTTTATTTTTAAATTCCAGTTAAAATTTAAAAATAAAATGTTTTTTTTTATTAAAAATAAATAAATGTTTCTCGATTTTTTAAATTTATTTTATATCAAAATGTTTAAAAATAAATTCTAAGACTTTTAAATAAATACCACCTGTTTTAATAGAAAATAATATTTATAAAAGTTTTAAACCAAAAATCAAAACAACAGATTTTTAAAAATACATAAAATATGTTTTACGCCCACAAAAGTTTAAAGTAATAAAATAGAATAAATAAAAACTAGCAACAAAACCTAAGAAATAATAAATCTATTTTAAATTAAATATTTATTTTCATTCTTAAGTTGATTCAATTTAAATTTTAATCACTTAAATTATTTAAATTAATAAACTTACCGATCGAATGGGAATCAAAGTTTTTGTATTAAGATTATTTCTCGATTAATACTGTCAAGAGAAGATTTGTATCGGATCCCGATGCAAATCCCGATCTTATAAATATGTAAAAATATTAGTGAAACAAAATATTGAGCGTAAGGCTGGTGTGAGACGAAAAGAAAGTTCCTCTTTTTTCAGTCCGCAGGAAAAGGAGGGGGCTAATCAAACCTATTTTGAATGTTTTTTGCCGTTTTTGTATTTTGGAATGTTCAAGTAAATCAAATTTCAAAAAATCCCTTTGAAAAAATTCATTTTTTTTCAATTCTTGTGTGTAGTTTTGGTTTCTTCTCTATATCTGAAGTCAATACTTTAATATTTTGCCCGAAATTTCAAATTTCATAATTTGGATCAAATTACCCATTTCAGATTTTTAATCGTAATTTAAAAATAAATATCTTACAATGGTTGCAGTTGACCCAAAATTGAAGGGGATTGGACAACAACGAGGATTACAAATTTGGAGAATTAATGTTAGATTACTGTAATTTTAAATAATGAAAAATACTTTTTTTAACAGAAATTTGCTTTAGAAGACATGCCAAAAGAGCAATATGGCAATTTTTATAGCGGAGATTCTTATATTGTTTTAAATGTTTTTTTGTTTAATTTTTAAATTAAAAAAATATTTTTAAAATAAAGACTAAAAATATTGGAGAATGGGATGTCCATTTCTGGTTGGGAAGAAATACTTCTCAAGATGAGATGGGCACTGCAGCAATTAAAACTGTTGAATTGGACGATTCGTTAAATGGATTGCCTGTTCAATATAGAGAGGTAACTAACTAAAAAACTCCTCCTCCAATTAATAATTCAAATTTACTAAAACTCAAAATTTTCTAATACAGCTGCAAGACCATGAAAGTGCTTTATTTCTCAGTTACTTCAAAGATGGAATTAAGTAAAATATTTCTTTAATTATATTCAAATTATTTATTTTTTAAGATTAATCCCTTATTCTGAGATTAATTTCTGATATTAATCCCTTCCCCCCTTAAATGATGTTTGAAAGGTTTCCGACATAAAACATTTCATACACGAATATTAGGGACTCGACGAGCTATGTGATTCTGTCTTTGCTCCATTTGAGTTAACCATTAAATTAAAGAACAATTTTTTCAGAATTTCATTTAAAGCAATATACTCACAATAATTTAAGGAATTTTTTATAATTCAAAGAAATATTAAAAAAAAATTTTTTAATTAATTAGATATTTGGAAGGAGGTGTTTCTACAGGATTTAAACATGTTGTAGATGCTTATGATAAATGGACACCAAAATTATTTCAATGTAAAGGGAAGAGGAATGTTAGATGTACTCAAGTAAAATGTGTTAAGGAATCACTTAATCGTGGTGATGTATTTATTCTCGATTTGGGGCTAGATATTTATGTTTGGATGCCTCCACAGAGTGGGCGATTGGAGCGTTTAAAAGGAATGCATGTAAAAAAACTAAATTTATTTAATAAAAAAGTAGTTCCTCTAATTGAATGCCCCTCTAATCAAATGACCGGGGCTTCAATTAGAGGAAATACTTTAATTATTAATTTTATTATTCGAAAAAATTACTAAAAATATTCTTAAAATTTTTCAGCAAGCAAAAAGCATAAAAGATAAAGAACGTGCTGGCCGACCTAAAATTCATATATTGGGTAAATAATTAAAATTATGGCTAAAATTATGCTCAAACAATTATAAAATATTTACCAAAAAAGACTAAAAATTTGCTCAAATTTTGGTAAAAATATTGCAATATACAAGATGTGCATTAAGAACGGGATCTAAAAAGGATCGTAAATCGTAAAATCACTCTTTTTTAGTCTCTCATTTCATTGTAAGGAACCTAGAGCAATTAAAACGCTTAGGAGGGATTAAACGATCTTAAAGGATAAAAGAGAAAGCTCAGTGGTAGAGCTCCTGTATATGGGGAGCGAAAGCGCCTAGCAATAATTACGAGGAGGACGCAGGCTCGAATCATGCCCGGCGGCTAACTTTTGCTAAACTCTTTCTTCATGGATTAGTTTCTAATTAGTTTGCATATTTTTTGAACATACTAATATCTTTGATTATATTAACAAAAAATTAATTAATAATTAGATCAAGATTGGAATATAAACGACAGATTTTGGAGTCATTTTGGAGGTGTTAAAAATATAGAATGGATAAAAGCACCAAAAGCTGGAGGGGATGATGATGATTATTGGCGTGAAAATAGGCAAAATATTACTTTGTGGAAGTTTGTAAAGAGAAAATTTAATGTAAAATATTTTTTATAGAGTATCAGATTCTTCTGGAAAATTGGAAATAACTCAGAAAAAACAAGGGGGGTTGTGTTTTACAGATTTGGAATCTAAAGTAATTTAATTACTTTAAATAAAATATTGATATCCCATAAAAGGATGCTTTTATTGTTGATGCTGTTGGTGGAGGTCTTTTTGTTTGGATAGGAAAAGAATGTACAATGAATGAACGTAAAAAGGCAATGGAATGGGGACAAGAATATTTACGGAAACAGGTAAAATTAAATTTAAAAATAATTGAACAATTTTATAAAAAAAACTTTGGAAAGGTCCATGATACTATGTAGACGATCTAAATAAAATACTAGACTATAATTTGCCTTAATTAGTAGAATTTGCTCTTAGAATTTGCTCTTATATTAAAAATAAAACATAATATAGTTAATCCCCAATATATTTATTTTTCGAATAAATTTATTTATACTGATTCGGATTTGGTATATCCGATTTGATCCACCTAATTAAAGTGATACTTTGTGCAACTGTTATGTCCGAGGGTTGTACGAAAGTCGACATGCAATGAATAACAGTTTATCCAAAGAAATGACAATGTAGGCGAAGGGATTTAGGTGGAACAGACAAAGGAGATCAGGGACTAGCCGGGCTAGTATGATCCAATTAGACTGACGCTTACAGTGGCTTTTATAGTAGTTTCACCACTACACAACAGGAACCCGGAGAACCTGAGATCCCATCGAATTTAAAATTAAATGTAAATCTTGATACCAAAAAATGAAAATTTATTCCGATTCTAATGATTTTTAGAAGGGCCGTTCACAAAATGCTCAAATTATTCGTGTATTGGAAGGTGCAGAACCTGAATTTTTCATTCAATGGTTCACTAATTGGAATACAAAGAAGCAAACTGTAGCTTTTAAACCAAAATTATACCAATGTTCAAATGAATCGGGGAAATTAAAAATTGAAGAAATTGCTAATTTTTATCAAGAGGTGGGGAATAAAAATGAAGAAATATTTTTTTGCAAAGAAAAGGAACCCCGAAAACTTGAGCTATTTTCGAAAATAGTAAAAGTAGATAGAAATTTTTTTTTAAATTTTATTAGAAGAGTTTTTTATAATTTTTAATTTATAATTTATAAATTAAATTTTAAATTAATTTTAAATTAATTTTTAAATTAATTTTAAATTAATTTTAAATTAATTTTTAAATTAATTTTAAATTAATTTTAAATTAATTTTTAAATTAATTTTAAATTAATTTTAAATTAATTTAAAATTTTAAATTAATTAATTTAATTAATTATTAATTATTTAAATTAATTATTTAATTTTTAATTAATTATTTAAATTAATTATTTTAAATTAATTTTAAATTAATTTTTTAAATTAATTTTTAAATTAATTTTTAATTTATAATTTTATAATTTTTATATTTTTTATAATTTTTATATATTTTTTTATAATTTTATAATTATTTTTTATAATTACCGTAAATCCTCCAAAATAAGCCCCCCTCCAAAATAAGCCCCCCCCCCTCTAAAATAAGCCCCCTCTAGAGGTCGATCGAAAAAAATAAGCCCCGGGGTTTATTTTAGAGGATTTACGGTATCTAATTTTGATCATATCAGAAAAAATATTATCTAAAATATTTAAAGGATTTGGATGGAGACGATGTTATGATTTTAGATGCATTAAATACTATTTATGTTTGGATTGGTAATGGAGCTAATACACAAGAGAGAGATGCTGCCAAAAGCACAGCACAAGTATAGATATTTAATTATTGGATAAGATTTTATAATTATAAAAATCCTTTTGGATATATTCCATAATAAATCAAAAATATTTTTAGAAAGTAATCGAAATGATAATATCAATTAACCATTTCGTTCTTTTGAAACTTAATCCCGTTACGGAATCCCGGGGGTTTTTCGGGACAAATTTTTTTATTTTTTTGAATACACGCTAGGCCAGACTTCGGATATAAATCAGAACCATATTTTCGCCTAAAATTGTCGAAACATAAAAAATTTGTTAACTTTCGATCCAGTTCGAGGATACTGTTGAACCTCATAATACGAAGAGCACTTTATAATTTTTTTCGGAAACAGTTTACTAGAGGATTACCCTATTACCATTAGAATTTAGGATTACCATTATTTACATTATTTAGATTACCATTATTATTACCATTATTACCCCATTACCATTACCCCATTATGATTACCCCATCTAGTTGATAGTAGGTACATTTTTGTAACTAAGGGTCTAGTCTCGTTAATTATATTTAAATTATTTTTGGCGGAATATTCAAAAATATTTTTATAATTTTTAGAAATATTTGGAAACTGACAGCATGCCTCGACACAAAAAAGCGGCAATTGAAGTAATCTATCAAGGAGAAGAGCCTCCACCGTTCAAAAAATTGTTTCCAGAATGGGACGAAAAGTTATTTAAAACTGTAAAGATTTTTTTTTCGAAAAAAAGTTTAAAATAAAATTTTACAGCCAAGAACTGTTGAGAATATGAGAAAATTGCTTTTTAAATAAAAAAAAAGAAGAAGGAAATTGTCAAAAATTATTTAAAAAATAATTATTTACACAATACATACATATAGATTATTTAAATGTTAACTTTAAATTAAGGTTATAAATTGCTAATTTTTTAAAGTAAATTCTGCATTTTTAAATTTAGTGAAAAAATTTTTAAATTTTTTTTTATAAAAATTTTCAGATCAGTTAGGAAAATATGCTTAAAAATCAGGGATGTCACGGGTTGAGAAAAATGGCGGGTCGGGTTTTGGGTCGGGTTTTGAAAAATAAAAATTCTCGGGTCGGGTATCGGGTCGAAAAAAGGCCGGGTTTCGGGTAATCCGTGACATCCCTGATAAAAATATGTATTCTATTCAAATAGTAAACCACACTAAAATGTCCAAAATATAATTGGCGGATCAGGATATCCGTATCCGAAAAGGCCGGATATCCGGAAATTTCCGTTTCGGAATGGGTTGTTAGATAAATAATGAATTTTTTTTATCTTTTATAAAAATTTTCAAATCAGTTAGGAAAATATGCTTAAGCCCTTTACACATCTTTAAGTACTTTTGCACCGTTTTTTTATTTTTTAAATAGGGGGTTCTTCCTCAATCACTCAAAGGTACTTACCCGGTCTTGCCCATATTAGAGACTGGGGGGTCAAAGCACACAAAATTTTAATAAAATTTGAAAAACAATAATTTTATGTAATTTTAAAGAAATTACTTAAAATTAACCAAAATTTCTATCAAAGTAATGAAGATATTGTTACGGAGGGTCACGGAATAATTTTCTGTGAGGTAAGGTCTATATTCCTTTTAATTCCTCCAAAGACTTGATATCCATCCAAATCCACCTCAATCATGCATATCTTCCGATATATCCCATACTTCCTTCACTTTCAATATTTTTAAAAAAACTTAGACCCCAATACTAGTCAAATTCTAGTTGCAGATCCGGAGCATCATTTTTTTATCATTTTTGAAATAAAATTCCGTTACCATTCCCCGGGGACGGGGATGACCCATACTTTATTCAGAGCTATTTCATATCCATGCATTTTATCCTGCTAAAAACTTCCCCCATTCAAAAATCACTTTATTACCTTAATAAAATCATAAATTAATTAAATAATTTATTAATTATAAATTAATTTTAAATAAAAATTTTTATTAAAAATTTAACAATCGATTTAATAAGGCCTCTTTAACGACATAGCAATAGATTTTCTAGACAGCTTTTGAATGTCAAATAATCAATTCAATTATTAAGCCCTCTCTAATCATTGAAGACACTCTCTATAAATTTAAGACCCTCTATACATATAAGACCCTCTCCCTACATTGAAGACCCTCTAGACCGACTAAACCGTCGGTCTACAATAGGCTCTAAAATAATATAGCCCCGGGGCTTATTTTTTTCGATATACCTCTAGAGGGTGTTTATTTTAGAGGGGGGGGGGGCTTATTTTAGAGGAAATACGGTATTTTTCCCCTTCTTTTTCTTTTTTTATTTTCCCTTTCCTCTTTTTATTTTTTCCCTTCAAGAATAAAATTTTATCAAAAAAGGCATTCTTAGTGGTGTAAAAATTTCCCGACTTAGTTGGGAATTGACATCGGGAAATTTCCGTAGTCGGGAGTCGGGATACCCGAACATCACTACCGTCTATACATATATGACCCTATCTCTACATTTGAATGTCAAAAAATCAATTCAATTATTAAGAGACTACCTATACATTGAAGACACTCTCTATACATTTAAGACCCTCTATACATATAAGACACTCTCTATACATATAAGACACTCTCTATACATTGAAGACACTCTCTATACATTTAAGACCCTCTATACATATAAGACACTCTCTATACATTGAAGACACTCTCTATACATTGAAGACACTCTCTATACATTTAAGACCCTCTATACATATAAGACACTCTCTATACATTGAAGACACTCTCTATACATTTAAGACCCTCTATACATATAAGACACTCTCTATACATTGAAGACACTCTCTATACATTTAAGACCCTCTATACATATAAGACACTCTCTATACATATAAGACACTCTCTATACATTGAAGACACTCTCTATACATTTAAGACCCTCTATACATATAAGACACTCTCTATACATTGAAGACACTCTCTATACATTGAAGACACTCTCTATACATTTAAGACCCTCTATACATATAAGACACTCTCTATACATATAAGACACTCTCTATACATTGAAGACACTCTCTATACATTTAAGACCCTCTATACATATAAGACACTCTCTATACATATAAGACACTCTCTATACATTGAAGACACTCTCTATACATTTAAGACCCTCTATACATATAAGACACTCTCTATACATATAAGAACATTGAAGCATTGAAGACTTGAAGCATTGAAGACTCACTCTCTATACATTTAAGACCCTCTATACATATAAGACACTCTCTATACATTGAAGACACTCTCTATACATTGAAGACACTCTCTATACATTTAAGACCCTCTATACATATAAGACACTCTCTATACATTGAAGACACTCTCTATACATTGAAGACACTCTCTATACATTTAAGACCCTCTATACATATAAGACACTCTCTATACATTGAAGACACTCTCTATACATTGAAGACACTCTCTATACATTTAAGACCCTCTCTATACATTGAAGACTCTCTCTATACATTAAAGACCCTCTCTATACATTTGAATGTCAATAAATCAATTCTATTATTAAGACACTCTCTAATCATTGAAGACACTGCTCTATACATTGAAGACTCTCTGCATTGATGACTCTCTCTATACATTGAAGACCCTCTCTATACATTGGTGACTCTCTATACATTATGTCAAAAATTCAATTCTATTATTAAGACACTCTCTATACATTGAAGACACTCTCTATACATTGAAGACACTCTCTATACATTTAAGACCCTCTCTATACATTAAAGACCCTCTCTATACATTTGAATGTCAATAAATCAATTCTATTATTAAGACACTCTCTAATCATTGAAGACACTGCTCTATACATTGAAGACTCTCTACATTGAAGACTCTCTCTATACATTGAAGACCCTCTCTATACATTGGTGACTCTCTATACATTATGTCAAAAATTCAATTCTATTATTAAGACACTCTCTATACATTGAAGACTCTCTCTATACATTGAAGACCCTCTCTATACATTGAAGACTCTCTCTATACATTAGAGACCCTCTCTATACATTTGAATGTCAATAAATCAATTCTATTATTAAGACACTCTCTAATCATTGAAGACACTGCTCTATACATTGAAGACTCTCTACATTGAAGACTCTCTCTATACATTGAAGACTCTCTCTATACATTGAAGACTCTCTCTATACATTAAAGACCCTCTCTATACATTTGAATGTCAATAAATCAATTCTATTATTAAGACACTCTCTAATCATTGAAGACACTGCTCTATACATTGAAGACTCTCTACATTGAAGACTCTCTCTATACATTGAAGACCCTCTCTATACATTGAAGACTCTCTCTATACATTAAAGACCCTCTCTATACATTTGAATGTCAATAAATCAATTCTATTATTAAGACACTCTCTAATCATTGAAGACACTGCTCTATACATTGAAGACTCTCTACATTGAAGACTCTCTCTATACATTGAAGACCCTCTCTATACATTGAAGACTCTCTCTATACATTAAAGACCCTCTCTATACATTTGAATGTCAATAAATCAATTCTATTATTAAGACACTCTCTAATCATTGAAGACACTGCTCTATACATTGAAACTCTCTACATTGAAGACTCTCTCTATACATTGAAGACCCTCTCTATACATTGAAGACTCTCTCTATACATTAAAGACCCTCTCTATACATTTGAATGTCAATAAATCAATTCTATTATTAAGACACACTCTAATCATTGAAGACACTGCTCTATACATTGAAGACTCTCTACATTGAAGACTCTCTCTATACATTGAAGACCCTCTCTATACATTGAAGACCCTCTCTATACATTGAAGACTCTCTCTATACATTAAGACCCTCTCTATACATTGAAGACTCTCTCTATACATTAAAGACCCTCTCTATACATTTGAATGTCAATAAATCAATTCTATTATTAAGACACTCTCTAATCATTGAAGACACTGCTCTATACATTGAAGACTCTCTACATTGAAGACTCTCTCTATACATTGGTGACTCTCTATACATTATGTCAAAAATTCAATTCTATTATTAAGACACTCTCTATACATTGAAGACACTCTCTATACATTGAAGACACTCTCTATACATTGAAGACACTCTCTATACATTGAAGACACTCTCTATACATTGAAGACACTCCCTATACATTTCTATATTGCCTATAAAAGGCTAATAAAATAAAAAAAATTTTATTTAACATTTGCCAGTCGATTCGAGAATCAGAAAAGACCTCTCTTTATGAAGAGGAGTCCTCTCAATAGTCCTCTCAATCCTCCTCTCAATCTTTAAATTAATTTTAATATATAAAAATTTTAGACAAAAATGTATTTAAATTTTAAATTACTTTTAATTTTTCTTTTGAAAATTTTATTCTTCTGTAACGCAAAAGAATTTTCGTTAAAACAAACTTGTGTAAATGATTATCTTTTGCTTTCGAAAAATCTTAAAACAGAAATTTATGCCGAGAAAATAGGAGACGAATGGAAAGTTGAGCGAGGGATTAACAAAAAAGTTTTTGGAAAAATTAATAAAGATTTTGTCATAAAAAAACGAGAAATGTCAAAATTAATGGGGGAGGAACATGCAAATAATTGTTTTGAATTAAACAAAGAATTGGTTGAAAATTACAATGAAAAATTTCTAAATAAAGCTAAAAAACTTATATTTTTTGAAAGTAATATTTTTAGTTTCAAAGATTATTTAAATAAATTAAATAACAATTATTTAATTTTATCTGAAGGTGTCCCAAAGGAATTAGGTATAAATAAAAATGTTAAAAAATTAAAAATTTAAAAAATATAAGTAAAGACAAGTATCAGAGAGTTGAATTATTACCGAGATTTCACTATATTCTTTAACCACCTAGAACTTTCAGGAAACTATCTGGAACCTAAAAATTTAGGATATTTGGGTTCAATAACTGATATCCAGTGTATATATAGAAATCATACTTATTTACTGAATTATACCTCGCTTTCGGAGCTAAAAGCTTGATTAGACGTAAAGTAGGGGGCAAGAAAACAGAAGTCCCTTATTTAGATTTTCTTATATATTTTTAGATTTTCTTCTAATATTATTTAAATATTATTTTCAGAAAAACTGTCATTTTGCATGGTTGATAAAATATATGAATTTTATAAGAAACTAAATCAAGGAAAATATTTACTCACAATTTTCAATCCACCAGAAAATATAAAAAATAAGAATGATGCTATTTTAGATAAATATAAAATACCTTATGAAAATGAGGTTTACTATATAGCAAAATTGGAACTTAACCCAATATTTGGTAAAATTTCTGTACAAAAGGGTTGGAAGTTAGAAGAATGTGGAAAGTGTATCGAACAAAAGAAGTATTAATTTAAATAAGAAAATAATTTTGAAATTTTAAATTAATGATTATTAGGACAGGGCAAAATATGTAAATGAATGTTTGATGTTGATATACCTTGAAGAGAGTAGCTCAAAGATGGATAAAAAAGATATATCTTAAAATTCATCATCGTTCTGAATCACCCATATCCACTGTGCTGTAGGCGGCGTGGTGTAATGGCTAACACATCAGTCCGGTCTACTGAAGATGCTGGTTCGCTCCCAGCCGCCGAATAACCTTTTGCACTAGCTAAAGAAGAGGAATAGCTGCTTTACTACATTTTTATTGATTAAAATATGAACTGGATATTCTGGATGAAAAATTCAGGCATAAACCGGTTTCGGTTAACCGAAAATCGGGGGTCAGTCAACAACCGAAACCGAAAACCGGGGGTCGTAAACCGGTCAAAACCGAAAACCGGGGGTACAGGTTAATAACCGGTGGTGAACAACCCGACTTTATACTATCAACCCTCCCTTAATTAAAAATTTTTACGAGTTATTAAATCCAAAATATTAATATTTTTATAGATATCCTAAGGAACCTTTCTCGATGATTGCTCCAAGCCAGTTATTCTTTAAAAACTTTCCAAAAGGTAAAGTTATTTAAAAATAATTTATATTAGATTAAAAATCTTGCTACCTAAGTGTGCGAAGTTTATCTAGCGGATAATTAAATATTAAATTTTGTGTTAACCAGTATGTTTAATTTTCCCATTAGGATAAATTTAAAAAATTAAGATTATTTGTTCTAGCATTATTTTGATCAGGTTAATCTGTATTCTTTATTATTATGGGATTTTTAACTCTTATTTTGCTTATTTTTGCGACTATTTTGGACTTTAAATAAATATTTTAGTAGAATATTTTGCGGTTTTAAGCCACAAAAATTTAGTCCTATATATAATTTTAGAAGTTTTGTGCGTCTGTCCGGTTTTGCCGGCGCAAGTTTAGTTTGGGCGTCGTAAACAAAAAAGGTTAGAAAAAGAATAAGGGGCGGGGCAAGGAAAAAAGAGAACACAAAAAAATCAAAATTAAACAAAAAAATAAAAAAAATGCAAATTAGAAAGAAAAGATTTTTACGTAAACATAAAAGGTTTGAAAGAGAAGAAGGGCGGAGGAAGCCAAAAAGGGTTAGTTAAAAAATCAACCAAAATAAGCAAAAAGTAAAAAAATGCAAATATACAATTAGAAAAGAAGAGAGTTTGTTTAGATCAACTAACTATAAAGTACTTAATTTATTTTCAAAAAAAAGCAAAAACTTGTTTAAGTAAAGGTAAAGGTCAACTAAAAAAGGAAAAAAAGAAAAACTAATGAAAACAGGTCAATACATTTTTGTTTTTCTTCACATATCGAACAAATATTTTAGTTTTTTAACTTTAAGATTTAAAAACTTATTACAACATTTTTAAACTTTTTCCTTAAATTATTTTCTAACATTCGGCTCTTTAAACAACTTTATTCTCAGTTTGTATACTCACATTTTCCAAGTTTTTACTTAAATAGAACTTTAGTTAAACTTCTAATTTTATTTTATTATTTGTAGAACGAAAATGAGTGAAGACGCTACAAGAAAAGCTGAAAAAAGATTACGTGATTCAAACACTGGGTAGATATGAGTTTAAACAATTCGTAGATAAGAGATTTGTCAATGGGTACAAAAGATTCCGACAATGTGTAGATAAAAGTTTAGACACTGGGTAGATAAGAGTTCAGGGTAACTGAGAGTTATGACAGATTAGAGTTACGTATGCGTAGTTAAGAGTTCAGTTTTTTAAGATTAGATAAGATCAGTCACTGGGCAGATAAGAGTTGCCACAGGGGAGATAATATCCAGACAATGTTCTGATAAAACTTCAGACACTGGGTAGGTAAGTTCTGGTCATGAGTAGATAAGAGACCAGACAAGGGGTAGCTACGATCTAGACAATGCGTAGATAAAAGCTCAGGCTCTGGGTAGATAAGAGTTCAAACACTTGGTAGATAAGAGTTTGGACAATGGGCAGATAAGTGTTTTGCCACTGGGTAGATAAGATCTAGACAATGTGTAGATAAAAGCTCAGACTCTGGGTAGACAATAGTTCAAACATGGGTAGGTAAGAGATCAGACAATGGCCAGATAAGAGTTTTGTCAAAGGGTAGATGTAAGTTTTGTCTTTAGGTAGATAAGATCCAGCCAATGTGTAGATAAAAGTTCAGTCACTGGGTAGTTAATTACCGAAAATGGGTAGATAAGTGTTTTGCCAAGTGGCAGATAAGATTTTACCAATGAGTTTTTAATTGTTCTGGCAATGTGTATTTAAAGGTACAAACACTTTGTAGATATGAATTCACACACTGGGTAAATAAGAGTTCAAGCTCTGGGTATATAAGAGTTAAGACAAGTGGGAAGATAAGATTCTTGGCATGGGTAGACAAGAGCCGAAAATGTGTGGATAAAATTCCAGATAATGCGTAGATAAAAGTACAGACACTAGGTAGATAAGTGTCAAGACAATGGGTAGTTAGATCTAGACAATAGGCAGATAAAAGTTCAAACACTGGGTAGAAAAGAGTTCAGACAATGGGTAGCTAAGAGTTGCGTCAATGGCAGATAAAAGCACAGACAATGTGCCGATAAAAGTTCAGATACTGAGTAAATAAGTGTTCAAACAAATGGGTAGAAAAGAGTTCTGGGACACAGTAGATAAGTTTTTTGCCAATGTGTTGATAATGATGCAAGCACTTAGTAGATTACAGAACTTGAAGTGTTAGTGAAAAAGGTTCAGGCAATAGCTAAATAGACGAAAAAGAAGAAAAAGATATAGTTTTAGGCTAGCGAAGAGACTGGCCCGAAGGGCCAGTCTCTTCGCTAGTTTTTAATAATTAACTTATAAATTAATATGCAATGTTCTGTGGTATTGCAACAAAATTTCAACTTTATTTTTTTCTCTTGATTTAAAAAATAATTTTTGTTTTTAGATTCAAGTTTTGAGGGTTTTGAAAGTAATGGAGAATCTGAAAACGAAACTAAAAATATGTATTGTACTATTTGTAGGGAAAAGTTGGTTATATTCAAATATGGGGAATATAAAGAAACTATACAGACAGAATGCAATGTTTGATTATATAAAAAATCATTTAAAATTTTGACTATATTTTTAGCATAATTTTCATAAAACATGTCTTCAAACTTGGTAATTATATTTCACTTACAGTAGTGGTCAAAAAGATAAATACTCCATTTTTATTTAATGAGTATAAACTTTGCCTTATTTTTTGATAGACTATAAGGAGTTGAAACAATTTTTTGAAATTGTAAACCACTGTTTTAAGTTGATTTCTGGGTATCGAGAGCTCGACACTGAAATGGGAGATATTAACCAATTTATTTTTTTATTTTCCTTTATTATCGTCAAATATGCTTAGTTGAATTTTTGAAGATTTTTTGTCCGAGAGAATGCTTAGTTACAGAACTTGCCCCTATTTTTTTGACTACGCTTACTATATTAAAATTTTTTAAATTATTGCGGTATTTCTATGTAAATTAGATAATTTATGTAAATTAATTTTGAAAAAATTTACTCTTAAAACAAATTACAGGTTGAACGAAAATCATCAAAAAATTGACCTAATCCCAAATCGTGTTGTAGGAATTTAATTAAAATACTTATTAAAATTAATAAAATATTAAATTAATAGATATTAGAAAGGTTTTTATAAATTACCTATATAATTTTTGCAGATCACAGGAATGTGCCAAATTTGTCGGAAAAAGGTTTTATACGATGTAGGAAATGAGAAAATAATATTTCCAAACATGGGTAATTTATTATTATTATTATTAGAGGGTAAGGCAAAATTTACTTACCATATTTGCTTTCACACTATAAAATGTGTGTTTACAACCTAAAATAAATCTGCTTTTTGACTTATTTTATCATTAGTTTGGTCTGTAATTTAACTATTTTGTACTTTAATTGGACAGCTACTTAGTCGACCGTTTTTTAGCGGTTCTAAAAATACATGCTTTTATAATTTTAAGAATATACATATTAGTGATGTTCGGCTATCCTGACTCTCGAATAGGGAGATTTTCCCGAGTTTTTGACCTCCCGATCCCGATTCCCGGGGTTTTTTCTTCTCTCGAAAATTACTGATACATACTTGCTGGTGTGAGAATAATTACAAGTTTATTTCTTTTTTCCAAATAAATATATGTATTAGGGTATTCCAAAAATTTTAAGCAGAAAAATAAGATTCAACAACCTTGTAGCAAATTTCAAGGGCTTTTAGATAAGCTAAAATAAAAATTTAAAACAATCGATAAGGGGTCGAAAATATTTTTTAAAGAGCCTTATCTCTGTTTTACGTTGATTTTGGGGTATCAGGATCTCGCCTTTGGGTAATGATATGGGCCTAGTTTTTTTTTATTTTTTCACGATATCAATGTATAGTTTCGCTGGAATTTTTCTAGATTTTTCCTAATTTAAACAGTCATAATTTGACTAATTTAAAAGATTTTATTCAACGGCTTCTCTTGATTTAAAAAATTATTTTTGTTTTTAGTTCCAATTGTTACGGATATTGAAATTAATGAAAAATTTAAAAAAGAAATTGAAGGTAAAGAAGAAAAAGAAGATTGTAGTGTTTGTTTGGAAAAGTTGATTGAACAAGAAAATGAGGGTAAATATAAAGAAATTCAACAAATACCAACTTGCAAAGTTTGTATATAAAATTAATTAGAATTTTAAATATATTTTTTAGCATTATTTCCATAAAAAATGCCTTCAACCATGGTAATTAATTAATTTTTCTTTTACAAAATTAAATATTAAAAAATTTTTAAAATTATTTTTATGTTTCAGACCTGGTCACGGATACTAATTTTGGTATCCGGATATTTACGGCGGATACAGGCGGTTATCCGCAGGCATTTTGGTATTATCTGTATCCGTATCCATGACCAGTCTGGTATATTTAAATAATTTTATATAAAAATTTTTAAATTATTCTCTTGGCAGGGCCATAATACTAACACAAACTATCATTTAATAAAGGGTCGTAAATACCACTAATTTTACTTTTAAAACAAATTACAGGTTGAAAACAAAAGATGTTAAATATGTTTACGGAAATTATGTGGTAGAAATTTTTAATTAATAAAATAAAATATTAATAAGTATTTATTAAAAATGTCTAAATAAATTATATATTTTTGAAGAAAAAAGAAGGGTGCCCAATGTGTCGAGCAGAAGTTTTATGCAAAAAAGAGAAGAAGGAAATAATTCCAATCAACTGTAATTTATATAAAAATATTTTTTTAATAATTTATTTAATTTTAGAGACAAAAGAAGCTGAACAATTTAATTTTGTGTGAAATTACGATTGTTTATGACCGATTTTATATTCGAAATTTTTGGATTTTTTGCCAAAAATTAAACATTTATGAAAATTCAAAAAACTGTAAACAATGTCATTTTTAAAAATATTCCCTTTTGCATTTATTTTTATTTTGACCTTTTCCTTTGTAAAAAGAATCCCGTCCTCAATATTTTAAAAACAATTCCCGACCCTTATTTGGTGTTTTTTATTTACCTTGTAAATTTCTATGTTAATGTCCCCTATAAATACTCTTCCCAAATGGTCATTTATATTAGAGTTCGTCCGAGTATTTGAGAAAAACCCGAGTCCGAGTAAAGCCGAGTTTGAAAACCCCGAGTAACGAGTCCGAGTTTTATTTTTTGACCCGAGCCCGAGTAAGAGTAAAACGGGTAAAACGAGTAATTTTTATAAAACAGTATTCTAAAATAATTTTAACAAAAACAATACTTTTACTCATTATCAGTGCTGAGTATTGGGCATTTGTTGACAGTAATGCAGGGGATCATCATCCAAATACCATTTATTTTCTTAATCCGCCTATATCCCTCTTAATCCGACGAAATTCCATGATACGCCCATGGAATTGATGATGATAGGAACCATCATCAATTCATTGTCAATGCTGGTTTGATCAATTCATGATCAATGAGCAATCACCCCCCATGATCAATGCTGGCTCCGGGGAAATTCGAGAGATTAATTGGGATATCATTGGATTAGGTAAGTCGTCGAAAGTTAATCACGAGATCCGTAGCTCTATCCCTCACTTTTCGCTCAGCTGGCTTAAATTTTGAGAATTTCTGAAGGCCAAGAGGAACACCCATGTTCCGGAAGGTCAGATCCTTCCCTTGAAATATCCGACTATCACTAAAATCCACCCAATCCATTCACATACTCCAATATATACACATAAGTCTTAGTTTTCAGCGCCGCAGGCAAAAATTTTGGGAAATTTGGAAGGCCAAGAACAAAATTTCTTCCTTTTCAGCGCCGCAGGCAAAAATTTTGGGAAATTTGGAAGGCCAAGAACAAAATTTCTTCCTTTTCAGCGCCGCAGGCAAAAATTTTGGGAAATTTGGAAGGCCAAGAACAAAATTTCTTCCTTTTCAGCGCCGCAGGCAAAAATTTTGGGAAATTTGGAAGGCCAAGAACAAAATTTCTTCCTGTTCAGCGCCGCAGGCAAAAATTTTGGGAAATTTGGAAGGCCAAGAACAAAATTTCTTCCTTTTCAGCGCCGCAGGCAAAAATTTTGGGAAATTTGGAAGGCCAAGAACAAAATTTCTTCCTGTTCAGCGCCGCAGGTAACAAAACCCCCCGATTCTTCGTTTAGGTTTGTTTTCGAATTGAAAACAACAAAAATAACAACTTAGTCCTTAAAACCTACGAATTTTTTAAGAATTTTTTTTACATTTCCATTCTTCCGGTTTTGCGATGAATTAAACTCTAAGTTACATATTTCTAAATAGGCATATGTATATAAAAAGTTGGACTTTTATGTAAATAAAAACAAAAATATTTAGTCAGACAGACGATTTTTAAAAAAAATATCTTTCGAAATATTTTAATTTCCTTTATTTTCCTCTCCCTTCTCATTTGTCGGCATAATTTTAATTTTCATTTTTCAATTAAATGTATTATTTTAATTTAAAAATAATTAATTTATTTCTTTTTTTAAATAATTTATTTTTAATTTTTTCAAAACTTTCTCTTGAACAAATTGAATGTGTTGCCGATTCTCTTTTAATTACCAAAAATATCCAAACAGAAATTTTTGCTGAAAAAATTAAAGGGGAAAAGGAATGGAAAATTGTTAGAGGAATTTCCAAAAAAGTTTTAAAAAATATTAAAATAAATAAAGAAGAAATGACTAAATTTTTTGATGAAAATTATTCAAAAAATTGTTTTGAATTAAATAAAAAATTTGTAAAGAAAAATAAAAAAAGTTTGGAGGAAGTTTTGGTTGTTAAAAAACTTTTTTCTAAAATTAAACAAAAATATTTAATTTTATCGAAGAATTACCAAGAGAAATTGGGTAAAAAATATATTTATATTTTTATTTATTACACAATTGTCTATATAAATTTAATAGATTTATTGAAATTAAACCGCTACATCAACCCAGAAATACTTTGAAATCAGTCAGGAGTAACAATAAGTCGGAGCCACTAAACATGCTTTCACTTCAATTTAAAATTTTATATCCGCATTTTTCTTAACATTAAATATTCAAAAATAAAATCAGTAGCAGGGCTGCACGCAATTGCGGATTTCGAGTTGCGTAGTTTTTTGAAATTGCGAGTTGCGGAATTTTTTTCAATTACATGCAGCCTGATCAGTAGGCTAGCAAATGAATCGGTTACCATTAAATAATTATGTCAGTTTCCGTGGCTATTAATTTCTCTCCTCTAGGTTTGATGTTTGTTTGGAGAATCCCCGCAATAACCGGAACTTTTATCCGAATTGAGAATTTTCGATTAATTTAAAATTCAGAATATCCCCTCCCCTAACAACTCCACTCGACTTTAAAATTAATTTATGTTAAAAATTTTCAGAAGAACAATCATTTTGTTTAACAAATGTTCTAGTTAAAATGTATGGAACTGAATATATAAAATTAAATAAATTAATAAAAACTAAAAAACATATTAAATTAAATGCAATTCAAAATTATTACAAAATTAATTTTAATGGAAAGGATTTAATTATTTATTGGGATTCTGAGAGATTTTTCTATTATAAAAGACATGTGGCTTATAATGAAATTAAATATAATGACGATATTAAAAAATGTTTTGATATTTTAGAGCAAAAATGGTATAAAATAATTGAAATTTACCTAATTATTATTTTAAAAATTGTGAATATTTTTTAGCCCAAAATTATTTAAGTTTCAATTGACTAGAATTTCAGGGATTTTTGGTTCTAGGAGACCCATGTTTCCTTAATTCTTGTTATACACTCTGTAACAAAATGATAGGACCCCCTAATTTTTTATCAATATCCTACCAAATATTAAATGGATTTGTTTCAAATTTTGGTAGAATATAGTTAAGGATATTATGTATCAATAATGAAATATTTAAAAATTTATAATAATAAATATGATTTTAGACTGTAACAAAATGATAGGACCCCTTGTATTTTCGACCTTAGAGGTGGTCCGAAAAATCTACAAAAATCCCTGTAAACATATCTATTGATATAAAAATATTATCAAATAAATATTTCACCAAATATCTCCCCAAATATACAAAACAAAATTCAAATTAATTTTCATTTATTTTTAGTAATAAAATTGAAGGGCAGGAAAATAATAGTTATTTCAATATTCTATACAATACTTTCCATCCAAGCCAATTATTCTTTGACGACAATCCCTTTTCAAGTATACTTACTTAATATTTATATTTTTAATATTTAATTTCTTCTTTGACTCGAAAATAAATATAAAAATATTTTTTAATTTGATAAAATAAGCTTTAAAATAGTCTCATTTTAAAGTAAAAAACATCAAAATCGGCCAATTTTTGAAAAAGTTATGGCCAACTCTCATTCAGACTTTCCTGAAATTAATTTTGCTTTAATTTAAAATAAGCTAAATTTTAAAAGCATTAGAAGAATAAATATTAATTTTGATTATTTAATTTAAAAATTATTATTTTCCCATTGAGTTTCTTTATGGATTGGGGAATGGGAACTAAACGAATAACACTAAATAAAGATTTTAATTAATGAAATATTAAAATAAATATATAAATAATTTCTACAAAAAGTTAAAGTTGTTACTAATGTTAATGAAAATAGTATAATTAAGGAGAATCAAGATAACTCTTCCTGTTTAATTTGCTTTGAAAATTTTAAAGAAGAAGATGAAAATCAACACTTGGATAAATGCAAAGTTTATTTTTTTATTATTTCGATAATTTGTCTTATTTTTTAGCATATATTTCATAAGGCCTGCATTCAAAGATGGTAGAAATTATTTTTAAAATTAAATTTAAATAATATCACAATTAAATATTTAATATGGGCAAAACAATTTTGTTGTTTTATAAATATGATGCAAAATTTACGAGAATATGGAGGCCCTCCATCCTCTCGAAAATTCATTTATTTATTTAAAAATCTCCATCATTAGGAGTGTAAAAAACACGCAAAACGGCATAAATGGACGCCAAATGGCGTTCAACCCTGTCGGAGCGGATTAGACTATACAAAATATTCGTATATCGGAACGGGAATTCATAAGAATTTTTTATAAACGAAGTTGGCGGATCCCAGATTCACACGACATTTGTTAAGATAAATATAAAATTTAAAATAAAAATTTACAAACAGGCTTAGAAGCAGAATTGTTAATATCTACGATTATGAAAAATATGGAGGACCAATTGTGAATTTATATAATATGTATATATTTTTATCATATATAAATATTATAACAGATAAGCACTTGCCCAATTTGCCGTAGAGGCATTCTTCACGACCCCGAACCTTTACAAGTAAATGAACGAAATGAACACAATGGAATTAGAAATCAAAATCTGCCAGGACAAACAGAAAATAACAACCAGTTGAGTTTAATCAATTTAGTTTCAAGTAAAATTGCCAAATATTTAATTTGCTTAGACTATCTAATTCCTAAGCTAAGCAGGTGGTAAATGGATCAGTAATGGATAAGATGTGGTGTAATGGATAATACTTAATTCCGGTCAATTAAAGATTCTTGTTCGATTCTTGTTCACCAAACTTTTCATTAGCTGAATGAGGATTCAGCTTTATTATATGTAGATTATAGGTGTTGTGTATGGACGCGAGCCCCTAAACGAGTAGTTCCTTCTTGTTGACTTCTTCTTCTTACTCTCTTCTTTATTCTACCTACAACCGGCTCTTGTATTTCTACTTGCGATAAACTTAGTTTGAGAGCGTGTTCATCTACTTGTCAAGTCCCTGACATAACAATAAGCCCCGCTAAAGCCCTTATCTCAAACATCCCAAAAGGATTAAGTCCATAAGTGCTTATTTTAAGCTAGCTAGAGGAGTGGTAAATCCTTTCTATAAAATAAATCATTTTTGTAAATGTCAAATTTCTACAAATTTAATAATAATTTTAAAACATAATTTACACAGATCTGAAACAGAAATAACTTCAAATCAAAATGGAAGGAGCTTCTCAAATAGATTTATTGGTTTATTTAATACTTTAATAATTTTCAATTTTAACATATTTAGGATTCATTAGAAATTCATTTAGAATTAATACATAAATTATTAAAAGAACATATCCAAACAACAAAAAATATTTATTTTGTAAAACTTTTTTAATAAAAATTTTTTAATCCAAACACTGCTCATTTTTAATTTTAAATAAGCGAGTTACCATATAAACATGCTCAGATTATTACCCTAAATAATCTTTGAATCTCTCGCTAGATGAGGTCAGAATAATTCGTAAATTTGAAAGGAGAAAGAAGTTAAAGGGGAACATTGTTAAACAGACAAATTAGGAAATAAAATAGGATTTTAGGACTCAACGGAATAAATTTACTTTCGCCAGCTGACTACCAATTCAACGAGCGTTGAAATAGGATTTTGTAAAAATATTATATTATAAAAATACAGAAATGAAAATATTCTACATATTTATGAATAGGTTACTTATAAAGTTTGGCTGGATATATAAACTAAATAACAGTCAAAATATTTTAAGGATTCACGTGAAAATAGTAAAAATTCATGTGAAGAAAATTAAGAAATATTAAACTTTAAGAAAATGTGTCCTTTTTGTCTATAAAAAATGCCCTTTTTATTAGACAAATGCCGCCTTTTTTCACTTTTTATTAGTCCTCATTTTATTTTAAATAAATTATTTTAAAAAATATTTTATAAATGTTAATATATTTTATTATTTATTTTTTATTTTATATTAAATTTTCTTTTGAAATTGAAACAAAACAAAAATTATATATTAAAACTTATATAGATAATATATTATTCGATCAAAACAATTTAAATCCACTTTTCAAACTTGAAGGAATTGAAATTAAATATTTAACTGATTTAGATGCAGTTATATACTATCAAGATAATATTGCTGAAAATACCATATTTATTTTACACCCTTATTCTATAGACTGTACATATCGTATAGAAAATAATTATGAACCTTTAATTAACCGTGGCGATGTTGATAATGGTATTATATAAATTTTAAAAATACATATTAATTTAAGACATGTTATTATGAAAAATCTGGTAAAATGTCAATGATTAGAAGGAAAAATAGAGAAACTTTTAGTTTTTAGCAGGAAAAGTTCAAAAATCCACTCTGTGGGACCAAAAAATGTTGTCCCACAGGTCTCGCAAATTTAGAGTTTTGGGTAGGGGCTTGAATTGTGAGAATTTTTCTGTTTTAGAGATTTCTTTGAATGAAAATTTTTGGAAAAGTATTCGTTTTGAATTCGGTTTAAGCCTTTTCCCATCCCTATAAGCGGAAAAGTCTGAACACTAAAATTGTTTCATTACTTTTACAAATATTAGTAGTGTTTCAACAAACTAGAGTTGGGCGGGATCGGGATGCCTGTCGGGATCGCCATCATTATTCCGAATCCCGTTTTTACGTAGAGATCCCGATCTCGCCCAACTCTACTTCAAACATGCAAATTCATGTTTAGTATGTATGTGGGTATTTTTAAAAACAAAAATCAGAAAGTCGGAGCATTTTTCTCGTCATTTAAATTTTTTTATTAAATTCTAAATTAATTTATTATTAAAAAGAAAATTATTTCTTAAGCTCAAACAGATGATTTTTTCATGTTAACCGTCAATAACCCAATCCTCTTTACTCTCGGAATAAGAATATGTTTATCAGAAAATGATGGACTAGAAAATACACAATTAATTAAAATAACCCCTCTATTTAATCCAATAATTCAATGGGAATTTACTGGAAAAGAAATTGTTTTTATAGATTATGATCAACAAAATCCCGTTTATTTAAACAATAAAAGCTCTATAATTTTTAAAATTTATGACATAAATTTTGAATTAATAAAATTGGAAGCTTTTCTTAATTCAGACAAACCAAAGAATTTTTTTACAAAATTTAATCGAAAAAATGAAAAAAATAAATTTAAAAAACTTTTTGTCGATCCAGCAATAAGTTACCGTCAAAAACAATTTTTGGCATTTAAAGAATATCCAAATATTGAAATTTGTGGAAAAATGAATTTTAATAGACCAAAAAAATATTTATTGAGAATTGAGAGATTTGGAAGCGAAAATTGCATAAATAAAAGATTTAATCAAAAATTTCAATTTGAGTTAATTTTGACAAATAAAGGTATTAATTTCGTTGTTTGGATAGTTTAGTGAGTAGATATTAATAATTATTAACAGCATCCTTTTTTGTTTTCAATTTTAATTAAAAAAAATTTGTTCTCTAGCATAGGACATGCGTCTTTTATGCGTCTTTCAGCAGCAGTTATGCGTCTTTCAGCAGCAGTCTTTTATGCGTCTTTCATGGGACGCATGTCCTATACTAGAGCCTAAATTTGGCTCATGACCAGTTTATACGTCAATTAATTTTTGTGTTTTAAAATTTCAAAACTAGAGAATTTTCGAACAGATATTTTTTAAAAAAGCTAAGAAATACTCTCTTAAAAATCATCTCCCACATTCTCCTACATAAATAAACTAGTCAAAAATTAAAATATTTTAAAGATAAAGTAGAATGTGTATCAAAAATATTCAATCAACTAAATGATCTAGAAAGAGAAGAAATTGGTTATTTTCGGCAGGGTATTGTTATTTGTATGGCAATTGAGGATTATGAAATTAATGAGGATAAGAGTAAAGGAAAAAAGAGAAAATTAAATGAAAGGAATTTTAAAGAATTTAAATTGTTAATGAAAATATACCCTATATTTAATAATGAAGAAAAATATAAATTTGATTTTGATGAAAATACTGGAAATATTATTGAGAACCCCCTTAATTAAGGATTATTATCCCTTCAGCCTTAGAAAATATAAATCACGTACTATTATGATAAAGATATTTTTTGTTTAGATTTTTTATTAAAATTATTTTTAATTTATTTAAAACCCTTCTCTATTGTTATTCAGACATTTTTGCATAAAAATTTTCAATTACATTTTCTCCGTTTTTTTAAATAAAAAAATTAGGCAAAAAACATCTATGTACATCCAAGTCTTGGGAATTGAATATAAAAATATTTTTAGTTAAAAAACTATCGCTCATGACTAAAAATTCTTTTTTCTTATTCAATAAAATGCAAAATAACCAAAGAACATTAAAAAGGAATAACTAAGAAGTCTCTCCTTGTAGATTGAAAAATTCATTTTCCCGAGCTTTATGTAAAAATAGCTCATTAGAAACATCATAATTTGGTTTGAATCCGTGAGGAAATGTATATTTAAATTGCAAAAAAAACTTTTTAATTCCTCCTTTTGAGTATTTTTATGATGTTTTTCGTTCACAGAAAATATTCTTAAAATTTTTTTTCAACCGAAAAAAAATATTTTCATTAAATAATATTTCTTTTAAACCTCATTTTTGCGCTCTCGCCCTTTTCAATCCAAAAAAATTTTCTTTCTTGTGTCCGGCAGCTGAACACACAAGAACTAAACTAAACTAAACCTCCTCCCCTATCCCCCCCCCCCTTTAGCGCATCGATTGCTGGAAAGGCTTAAGAAGAATAATATAAAAATGATGTGTATTTTATGTTGTTTTTTATAAAAATAAAAACATTGAAATAAATAAAAAAAATTTTTTATTTAAATTCAATAAATATTTTTATTATTGGAACTCAGAAATTTTTAATTTGTTTTTAAAATTTAAACTTTTTTATACATATTTTGGTGCTTTATGAAATTATATTAAAATGATTTAACTTTAAATCTCTCTATAATTTTTATTTATTTAATTTTCATTCCTCAAAATATTTTATACCCGCAACTCCTTAACCTAAAAATTTGATGCTAATCCTTTTAAATGACCTACTAAAATTTATTTTTGTGTTTGACAGGAAATGATCCTCTCTATTTAAACTTAGGAAATATTTTTTAGAATATTAATAACCTTGAAATTTGTTATGTAAAGTTGTTAATTGAATTCTTATTTGAAAATTATTTTTTAAATTTACTTTATTTACATGTTAACTTTTTTTGTTTTTATTGTGAAGATTTAAGATTTTAATTGTATTTTTGATACTCGATATCAATTATCTTGAAAATTCTAACTCGATAAACTCGAAGAATTTTTTGTCTAATTTATTCTGTGAGAACTAATTGTAAACTTAAATTTTACATTTATTAATACCGTACTTCCTTTAAATTTTCGGACCAGAGATGTAAGAAGATAAAATTTCGCTCTTAACGAAAACGAAAAAAATAAATTCGTCAACGTACGAAACGAAACGAAAAATCTACGAAACACGAAATGAAACGAAAATTTGGCGCGCCCCGAAAATGTCCTCCCCGAAAATGTCCTACCCCGAAAATGTCCTCCCCGAAAATGTCCTACCCCGAAAATGTCCTCCCCGAAAATGTCCTACCCCGAAAATGTCCTCCCCGAAAATGTCCTCCCCCGAAAATGTCCTCCCCGAAAATGTCCTCCCCGAAAATGTCCTAATGAATAAAAACCCCGAAAATGTCCTAATGAATAAAAACCCCGAAAATGTCCTAAAGAACAAAAACCCCGAAAATGTCCCATACTAAAAATGTCCCATTGAACAAAAACTTGGGCAAACCCGGAGAGAAGGGTTTGCCCGGAGAGGGTTTCCTCGAGAAAAATTTTAAAAATAGGAAAAAGGAATTTTCTAATGTAAAAAAAATGTGCTGATTACGAATCTGACCTAAGATTTTGAAAAAGTCGAATCCCGAACCTAAATCGAATTTCGAATCCCGAACCGAATTTCGAATATGCAAATGATAGCTCGTTCGAAAGAGCTCGTCGAGCTGCATCGAATGACACCAAAATCAACGTGAATGAACCTAATTTGACAAAGTTATGACATAAATCGCCGACTCACATAGATTTAGTTACGGTTTTTAATTTGCAGTTCGACGGATTGAGTATATATACCCAGTTGGACATTTTCGGGACAGGACATTTTCGGGGAGGACATTTTCGGGGTTTTTGTTCTTTAGGACATTTTCGGGGTTTTTGTTCTTTAGGACATTTTCGGGCGCAGCCCGAAAATTTACGTGCATCACTGGTTTAGACATTCAATTTTTTAAACATCCTCCAAACGAGTATTCAAATTTAAATCCATTAAAGGAAATACGGATATAATTTATGCATAACAATTATTGCAACAACAAATTTTAATCCTTAAAAGCGCGGAGTAAAGGAATTAACAAAAATATATTATTTATTTTCCTTTATTTTATTTTAAAATAATAAAAACTTTTTAAAACAAGTTTTAGATTTAAAAATTAACCAATATTTTATTTATTTTATTAAATTTTCATATAAAAATTTAATTTTTATAGAAAAATTGGCTGTAAATTATAATTTTATTTGAAAAATATTTTTTTAAATAAAGTTTAATATTTTTTAAATAAATTTTTTTTTTTTACTAAATTCCCACACTCGTTTATTTGCACATCCAGAAGAAAGGCTTTTTTCTAGTAAAATAAAATGGTGAATAAAAAAATAAAGGAAAAGCGCGTTCGTAACGTAGCGTTAAATAAATAAATAAAATTTTTATTGAAAAATAAATATAATAACCTTTTATTTAAATTAAATATTTAAATAAATTTTTTTAAAAATATAAAGAAAAATTTGTGTTCTAATATTGAAACTGGCAGACCCCATTTTTTCCTCCCCAAGTTTTTTTCTAAATATGTACAGAATGGTCAGACTGTTTTCTTTCTTACATCTCAAATGCCTAAATCAGAAATATTCCAAACTTTTGCTCCCCCTATTTTTAAGTTTAAAATATTTAAGGATAAAATATAAAAACATACGAAACTAATTAGAAACATTTAGGGTTATTCTATTAGAGGACACTTAAAGTTAATTTTAAAAATTTTAATCCATACAAAAAAATGTTCCAAACTTTTGCACTTGACTGGACATGTTAAATACCAAAAATTAATCCTCCTCAACTTGCACCTGCATAAAAATAAATGGTCTTTTTTGCCCAGTCCGTCCATAAGGAAAAATTTGGGGAGAAAATGTGATGGTCTGTCAGGTTCAAATTGTGTTCTAAACTTTTGTATTTATTTTTTGATCACACATTTCCCCTATTTTTTGTAAGAAAAATTGGTCTTTTTTGCCCAGTCCGTCCATAAGGAAAAATTTGGGGAGAAAATGTGATGGTCTGTCAGGTTCAAATTGTGTTCTAAACTTTTGTATTTATTTTTTGATCACACATTTCCCCTATTTTTTGTAAGAAAAATTTTTTTCAAATTTAAAATAACAAAAAAACAATTACCGTATTTACTCTAGTAATCCCCCAGTCTCTATTAATTCCCCACCCTAGAGAAGGTTGAAACAATAATCCCCCTGGGGAATTACCAGAGTAAATACGGTATATTATTTTAACTTTTAATGCTTCTTTTTCCCGTTCTTTTTTAAATAATCTTTTTTTAACAAAATAAATATATAATTATTATTCGTCTTAAAACGTTTGCCTGGGCAACCAACAATATTTTTTTCTTCTCTTTTAAACACCTCAAAACTTTTTGTATTTATTATGTATTATTAAAGCTTTCTTTACAAACAAAATAAAAGAATATATAAAAAATTTGTTTTTTTCTTATATTTAATTTATTTTATTAAAATCGCTACAAAAAATTCTAAAATTCTCACAAAAAATTTTTTAGATATAAAAATAAAAATAATTTTTTTCTGTTTTACATTTAATGTGGAATTAAAAATAATGGTTTTGAATTGAAATTTTGTAGAAAAGATAATTCAATTTCAGAACTTTATATTAAAAAGTTCTGAAATTGAATTACTTTTTATCAATGTTTCGTATTTTCGGTTCTCTTTTTATCAAAAAATTTAAGCTAATAAATTTTTAAAATTATTAATCAAACTTTGAAAAGAACATTTATGTATGTTACTATAGTAATTAGGCATTTTTTGATTATTCTATATTACTACGACTATCTTTGTCTGTTTTGGGTTCTATTTGGTTGTTAAGTATTAAAGTTCTAAATATCGATAAGACCCTATATTGGTGCTGAATTTAAAGATTATTGGCGAAAAATGGATTGAACCCCCACATAAATTTTAATTTTTTTGTAAATAATTAATTTGACAATCTGTTCGATTCTTTGTTTCAGAAGTTCGATTACGCATTTAGAAATTTTTTTGGTTATTTTAGAATGTCTAAGTAGTTGAGAGAGAGAAGTAAGACTTTTCCTTCTTTCTCTCAACGCTTTTAAAAATCCCAAAATTAAATTAAAAAAGGGCGGCTACTAATTTAAAATCAATTTTTAGTATTTCTTTTTTACTTTTTAATTTTTAATGGATTTTCTTTTTCTATTTTTAAATTTCTTTTATAAAATTAATTTTTGTATTTTTAAGAATAAAAGAAATTTTTTTATTTATTTTTTGCTTTATTTACACATTATTTTCTTTTGAAAAAATTTTTTATATGAATCAACTGATGATAAATCCTTAAAATAGTTAAGTCAAATGCAAACAAACAATGCTAAAAGAATTTTTAATCTTGTTTTTTTTAAATTTTTAGTTCTTAATTTTTAATTTTAAATAAAGTACTAAATTTTAAAAATTTTTAAATTTTATCCATATATTAAGAGTTACTGGTTATAGAAAAAAACTGCAGATAACTGGAACATACCGGAGAAATACCAGAGTGTTCCAAAACATTATAACTATAGCCTGTAACACAAAGGCAAGATTACGCTCCTTTTTTGTTAGGACTGCTCGGCTATATAAATTTATTCCCCAACATATGCGCAATTCAACCCTTGATCACTTTAGTCGACTCCTAGTTACCTTTGATATATCTCAATTTATTAGCTCCCTCCCAAATCACCTTAAATTTTGAAAATTTTTAAATTTTATGTTAAGCAAATCATTGTTTACATTTATTTATTTTTATCACATTATTATTGTCTGAAATCGTCGCGCTAGTGCGTATAAAATTTGATTTGATTTGAAATCGAGAACCAAAAATTCTTCGTTTCATTTAATAACTGACAATTTGAAATGTTTATTTTCAATTTATCTCCATTTATTTTCTCATGGATATAAATTTCTAATTATTTTAACTATTTTTTACCCATAAATTTAAGTGACACTTTTTAATAACTATTCTCAACATTATTAAAGCCGACAAACTTATCTTGGTAAAAAAGACAAAATATTATATCTAATTATTAGGGCCTGAATTTTCAGGTTTAAAAGCCTCAAAAAGGTACCTATAAAAATCCTGGCCCTACTAATTATAATCATATGAATTTTTTGAATCAAACACTTCCACCTCCGTTTGAGTTTTATTTTTTAAAAATTACCTATTTTAGTGATGGAAATGCCTAAAATTTGTGGGCACTTTTCCCAAATATTCTCAACCATATCTTTACTAAATAAAAAACAACAAAATAAAATTAATTATTATTCTAAACAAAATAGCCTTAAATCGACATTAAAATATTTTTTTATTTTATTTATTTTTTAAATTTATTTTTTAAATTAATAAATGGGGAAAATAATAAATTGTTTTTGTCAACAAAAATAAATATTAGTGAAATAAATAATGAAAAATTTACATCAGAACAGGGGTGTGTGATGCGGGATATTTGTGGGGTAGATGGTGAATTACGTCAAAATTGCCGGTTTTTATTTTTTAAAAATTAATTTTTTAATTGTTAAATTATTGGAAATTTAATAAAATACCCCCATTCGTCCTCCTTAACAGGGGTCGATCGGAAATGACGGAGGATCGGAAATCGGAACTGTCGGAAATCGGAATTCCGCCCGACCCCTGTTCCTTGATAAAAGAATATCTCTTTTCTGCCTCCTCCCTTGAAATTTTTTGGATGTCTATATGTATGTTAAATTAATTATTTTTAAAAAATAGATACGAAGGCCGTCCAGTTCCAATATCTTTAAATGTTGAGAAAGAATATAGAGATTTGTGTCCACAATTATTTAAAGGTTAAAAAATTTAAAAATTAAAAATAAAATTATTAAGATGGAAATATTGCGACATGTTGTAATCATGCTCAGGTGTGAATGTTTTTATTTGAAATTCAAAAAAATAATTTTAAAAAAGTGAACTATCAAAGACATAACAATTTTTAGATTCTTTATTTAAAATTAAAAAATTAAAGTTTGAAATTCTTCGAAACAAAATGTCATTGCCAAGAATGTTGTTACAACGTTGCCCCTCTTGTTATTCTAATTTTGCCAATTTTTTCTGTCAATTTACTTGTTCTCCCTTTCAAGCTAATTTTGTTAAAGTATAATTAATTTTGGAAAAAAAATTAAAAAATTTAAAATAAAGATAACAGAAATGCTCAACAATAGCAAAGCTATATATAATGAAGCATATATTTCTCGGGTAGAATATTATGTATGTATTAAGAATATTTTTAATTAAAATTATTTTTTCTCTTTAAAAAAAGATAACTTCAAAATATGCTCAACAATTTTTTGATTCGTGTAAAAATGTTCGGACAACGACAGGGGATTTTGTTTTGAGTATACTTTGTGGAACGAGTATTGATAATTGTACTCCTGAACGTTTATTTAAATATATTGGGACTTACAATAAAGCTTTAAATATTCCTTTTATTATTGATGTGGTAAATGAAATATTTTTGAAAGATTCAAAATAATTTTTAAAAAAAAGATAATCTCTTCAAACAACCAAATATCATCTACTACCCCTTACCAAAAACAAAAACAACGTTTATTAAAGCCAATGAATACAACAACATTTAAGTGTAATCAGTCTTCTGATTTGTCTGATTCTCCATGTTCCTGTGTTGATTGTTTGTCTGCTTGTACATCTTCAGCACCCTTTCCTTATTTATTTCAGGTATTATTTTGATCGAACATGTTGTAAAAATACTAGTTTGATTTTATTAATTGAGTTTACAATAATAATTTTTGAAATCGGTTTAAAAAATTATTTTCCAGCAAACTATAGTTTTATAACTTCTATAAACTTGACTTTAGAAACTCTAAACACTAGATGATTTTGTAGTTGTGATTCACTTAAAATTAGATTTTTACTATTTTTTTGTACTTGAATTTTGGAACAAGCTTCCAAACACTGATTTTGAGTATTTTTTGGGACTTTTTTTCATAAATATAGAACATTTCACTGCCTAACTTATTATTAAATTTCCAAATCTTTTTATTTTTTTTCAAAATAGGAAAGTTGTAAAATGGCTACAATGGATTGTTCAACAGCAATGAGTATAATGGCAACTTGTATTTTGTTTGGAGTTGTGATGTTAGCTGTTGTTTTGCATTATGTACTAAATTAAATTAACCCTCTAAAAATCTTTTTTAATTTAAAGATTTTGAGAATGTATACTTCAGAGGATGTTGATGATATTGCTGTTGATATTGTCCCCCGTTCAACTAAAGAATCTGTTAAATTCTCTCGAGTTCAATTAGAGGATTATATCATTAATTATTGTTCCAAATATGGCAATTTTGTTGCCCGCCACCCTTTAATTATTTTCCTTCTTGGCTTAATTCCTTCTTTAATAGCTTCTTCGGGAATTGGAATGATCCGGTTTTGACAAAATAATTTTTGATTTTTTAAAAATATTTTTTAAGTTTAACGACTGACCCTGTAGAGCTTTGGAGTTCTCCGGGAAGTGATGCTCGTGAACAAAAGGAATTTTTCGATAATAATTTTGGGTATTAAATAAATATTTTTATTTATTAGGGTGTAAAATAAATAATTAGCCCCCCTTGTGGTAAAAGGATTAAATAATTATTAAAATTCGACTAAATGTCTTCAGACTCTGAATAATATTTTTCTATGATCCTAAAAGAGTTGCCTATTTTCTGGCAAAAAAATCAGAATCCTAGGATTAAGTTGACCGGAGTTATAGTTAAAATACTTAAACTTGTATTACTAAAACTTGTATCAAACTTACATGTTTTAACGGGTGCTAATTACTTATGTTACACCCTAATAAGAATAATTTAAAGTCCCTTCTATCGAACTGAACAAATTATTATTGTACCAAAAGATCAAAGTTATTGGGAACGTGAAGATTCTTCGAATTTTCTCAAAAAAGTTAGGATTGGACCTGTCTTTCGAAAGTAAAGATTTTTTAAATTAATAAGCTTCCTATAAAATTAATTTTTTTCAGAAATTTTTTGAAAGCTTCTTTTAGCCTTTACAAACAAATTTTGGAATTAAATACATCTTTAGATAATGATAAGAGAGTAGTAACTTTGTCTGATATTTGTTTTAAACCTCAATGGCCACAAAATCCTCATTGTGTTGTTATGAGTATTTTTAATTATTTTCAGGTATTTTTACAATAAAAATTAATTTAAAAATAAACTTGAATTAATTCTACAATACCGTATTTACTTAAATAATTCTCTAGGTAAGTATTGTTTCAATCTTTCCCATGAGGTGGAAATTAATTAAGGCGGAGTAATTATTTGAGGTTATTTTAGAAAGACAAATTATAATTATTTTTAAGATGGTAATTATTTGTTTTATCTCTGCCTGGGAGGGGGTGGGGTAATTATTAAAGAGGGGATAATCATATGAGGATGGATATTGAGTAAATACAAAAAGCTTCTTTTGAATGAAAAATATATGAATGTAGATTTGAAAAAAAAAATTACTCACAATTAGAGTTCGACAAAATCGCACTTCCGGGATCTCGAGTCGGGATTTTTTCTTAATCGATGCCGGGACGGGATCCCGAGGATAAATCCCGAAAAAAATCCCGAAAATAATCCGTCCCGCACCGGCCTCTACTTACAATACAAATTGTAAACAAAATTTCCTAAAATTATATTTTTTTTCAAAACACGTTTACTTTCAAAACATTTAATAGAAAATAGGCTTTTTAAGCTTATTTTTACTTAAAATTAAACTTGTTTTTACTTAATTACTTGCTTTTACTTAAATTTATTTTTCAAACTAATATTTCAAAATTAATAGAATAATATCACAAAACTTGATCTAGAGGATGACAGTACATTCAATACTTTTGATTATGTAATTATTTACAATTTTCTTTTAAAAAATATAATTATTTCCTCACAGATCGACCATTTATTCGATTGTTTAGAGAATCCTTACCAAATGTCTAGTAAATTACAAATTTCCTGTTTGGGACAGTTTGGAGGTCCTGTACAGCCTTATGTTGTGCTAGGGGATTTTGAAGAGCCGGGAAAATATGAAACTGCGAGGGGATTAGTAATTACTTTGGTAGTTAATAATTACAAGAATAATGAAGAAAAGTAAGAGGGATTTATTATTTAAATTCTGATTTTCTTTAAAGTTTTAAAAACAAAAATTCGTTAGCACTTGCTTGGGAGAAAAAATTTATTAAATTATTAAAAACACACAAAAGTGAGGTTTTTAATGTTACTTTTATTGCTGAACGTTCTTTGGAAGATGAAATTGCTAGACAAAGTAAATCTGATGCTTTAACTGTTTTTCTTTCTTATATGTTTGTTTTTTCTGCATATTTTTAAATAGAAACAAAAAAATAGTGGAATTGACCTAATCTAGTCAAATCTATTACTGACTACCTAGTTCGGAGCAGTGATGGAAAAGTTCCAAAATTTCTCTGGAACTGGTTCCATTTCTTAAACTGCTTTTTGAATTTCTTCGGTTCCAGTTCCGAAACTGGAACTTTTCCATCACTAATTAGGAATGATGAGCATTAAGGCAAAAAATGCGAAGATTACTCTTTTGTGGATAGTCAGGGGTTGGGTTAGCAATCTTGAAACGGAGAGATCTCATTACTAAGTCCCATCCAATCTTATGCTATTTTCTGGTATCGATTCATCCGTTTTACTAAAACAAATTTTAGAAGTTTTAATAATCTCTGAGGACAATATCAAACCATTTTTTGGTTATTTATTTAAATTTTCCTTTAAAAGGTTTATGTTTATTTATGTTGCTTTTGCTCTTGGCCATTATTCAGGTTTTGGGAGAGAATTGTGTTTACCTTTCATACATTCAAAATTTACTCTTGGAATATTTGGAATTTTTGGTTAATTTAAAATATTTTTAAAAAATAAAAAAATTAATTAAAAGGGTGTATTCTCTCTGTTTCAAGTTCAATTGGACTTTTTGCTTTTTTTAATATGTCTGCTGTAAGTTTTGAAGGAAAAATAATTTTTCTCTTTAAATTTATTCAAGTCATTAATTATTTTGGAAGTTGAACCATTTTTGGTTTTGGCTGTAGGTGTTGATAATATTTTTATTTTTGTTCATTCTTACCAAGTAAATTTGGAATTTAAAAATAATTTATTTTTAAATTCTCATTAAGAGATTAGCTAATAATATTAATCAACCTTTACCTGAGCGGATTTCAATTATTTGTGCCGATGTAATGCCGTCAATGCTTTTATCTAGCCTTTCCGAATTTTTTTGTTTTAGTTTGGGTAATTATTTTAATTATGTAAAGCAGTTGGGCTATAGCTATTCCTCTCCTTTAGCTAGTTCAAATTTTAATCAGCGGCTGGGAGCGAACCAGCATCTTCAGTAGACAGGACTGATGTGTTAGCCATTACCCCACGCCGCCTACTGCATAGCCATAAGTAGGGTTGCCGTTTTCGATTCGAGCCGACGTTTGGTGCATTTTTTTCGAGCTTGTTTTTCGATTCGGTTCGTTTTCGAGCTTTTCGAGCTGAAAAGCCTCCGCTCGCTCGATCTTTCGAGTTTCGGGTCGAGCGAGCTGCAACCCTAGCCATAAGAAACAAATAGCTACCTATATGCTTTAAAATTAAAAGACATTCTCTAATTAAAATTTAAAGGAGCTCTTTCTTCAATGCCGGCCGTCCAAATGTTTTCCCTCTATGCTGCAGTTGCTATTCTTCTCAATTTTTTGCTTCAAATAACCTTTTTCCTTTCTGTTTTTGTTTGGGATATTAAAAGACAAGAAGTATATTTAATTAATAAAAATTAAAATTTTTAATTATTTTTTTAAAGTCTTCCCGTCTCGAATTTTGTTGTTGTTTAAAATTAAATAATAATTCAAATTCTGATCAACCAACAGAAAGTCGAGTAGAACATTTAATGAGACAATTTTATGCCCCAACATTATTAAATAAATATATACGGATTTTTGTGGTTGTTTTCTTTGCTTTGTGGTTAGCTAGTTCATCGACTATAATGAATAGAATTAAAGCTGGTTTAGATCAGAAAATGGCTGTTCCTGAAGTAGATTTTAGTTAATTTTATAAGTATACTCTGGAAGAAAATTATAAACATCCCAAGTCTTTATTACACCCCAAGCAGGGCTGAGCGTCATTGCGTTTGGCGTCAATTTTTGGCCGATTTTTTGTGTTTTGCGTTTGGCAAATTTTAAAATTTTGAAAAATTGGCGTCTAGAGTTTGGCGTTACACGAGAAAATTTTGGCGCACAGCCCTGACCTCAAGCTATAAAGACTCATTGAAAATTGGACTAAATTTAAAATATGGTTATTTTAATTGGTTTAGATCAGAAAATGGCTGTTCCTGAAGTAGATTTTAGTTAATTTTATAAGTATACTCTGGAAGAAAATTATAAACATCCCAAGTCTTTATTACACCCCAAGCAGGGCTGAGCGTCATTGCGTTTGGCGTCAATTTTTGGCCGATTTTTTGTGTTTTGCGTTTGGCGAATTTTAAAATTTTGAAAAATTGGCGTCTAGAGTTTGGCGTTACACGAGAAAATTTTGGCGCAAAGCCCTGATAAAGACTCATTGAAAATTGGACTAAATTTAAAATATGGTTATTTTAATTCGGTGATTGGATAGTAGAAGTTATCTAAACAGTACCCTCTATTTACGATACTCTTTATATTAAATATAATTTTACAAGCTATAGGGTTGCTTGATTTTATTTTAATAAAAAATTAGGATTCCTATGTTCTTGCACATTTTTTAAATATGGAGCAGTATTTGGCTGTTGGCCCTCCCATTTATTTTGTTTTGCGAGGAGAATATGATTATCATGATTATATACTTAGAAATCAAGTAAAAAATTTTAATTTTTAAGCAAAGTATATACATATTCTTTAAAGGTTTGTTCATCAAGTGGATGTTCAGCTAATTCCCTTGGTGCCCAAATTGCCCGCGCTGCTAAATTTCCTGAAAGGTGCTTAGTTGTTGGTTACATTGTGTTGTAATTAGAGCTCAGACCGTGACAAGATCTCGAACGAAAATTTCGGTTATCGAACTCGATATTTGTTCGGGATATAGATCTCGAATCCCCTTCTAGTTATTGTTGTGTCCGCACTTGCAGAAAGAACATAAATGAAAATAAATAACCCAGCATTGGGTTGGATGGTGGCACAGTCGTATGTGCTTCGGTCTGGGCTCATTCCATGACGGTTCAATTCCATCTCCCATCCAATGAATTTTTCCACAGCATGAAAACATCGTATATTATAATTACCTATATTTCAAAATAGCTAATATCTATCCTCCAAAAACAAAATTTAAATAATAGATGACAATTTTCAAGGTCCTATATTGCCCATCCTGCCATGAATTGGGTGGATGATTATTTGGATTGGCTTAAACCTGTCGGATATTGTTGTAGGCAATTTAACTCAAATAACACTTTCTGTCCCTCAAATAGTTGGATTAAATTATAAAATTTCAAAAAATTTAAATAAATTTAAGTAAATATTACAAATATTTGCCATCACTGCACAGTCTCTCCATTGCAAGGCCATCCAGATTATAATCGTTTTTACGAATTTTTACCAAATTTTTTGGAAGAAAATCCTTCAAGCTATTGTCCGAGAGCGTAAATATTTTTCGAAAAAAAAATAAAAAAATTTTTTTAAATTAATTTAGAGGACACCCTACACATGGTTTTGCTTTAAATTTATCCAAAAAAGAAAAACAAAATTCTACAAACGAATTTAGATTACGGGTTTTGGCTTCTTATTTTATGACATATCATACAAAATTATCCTCTTCTGAGGATTTTATTCGGGTAATTATTTAAAAAATCTTTGAGTATATTTTATGAAAAATTAAAGTCGGACCCTATTTGTAGTTACATACTTGAAATCGAGCTGGATATGGATCCAGCCCTTGATTTTTCTTTGATCCAGAGTCAAGATCAAGGCATTTTTCAGAGTTACTTGATTCTTCCTTGGTTCAAGGTCAATCATATGTTTAAGGTCCTCACTTCGAAGCAGTGTTTTTTAATCTCAATGATGCTTATCTTCTTCTGAGGATTTTATACGGGTTTAGAGCTTAAAAATTATACCATAAATCGAGTTTATTCATCAATGCTCGCTTAGACAGCTTTCCCTACCATTACCCAAACGAATTAAAAAATATATTAAATATCTACTTTAAATGTTTGTAGTTAATTCAAACTTAATTAAAAATTATTTTTTAAATCAAAGGCAATGGAAAGTGCTCAATTAATTTCTCAAAATATTACTCGTGATATTAATCAAATACTCACTTCATTAAACCGTAAACATATTGAAATCTTTCCTTACAGTCCTTTTTATGTATTTTATGAACAATATAGAGGGATTGTTAAAACTGCTATTTTACAGGTAAAAAATAAAATTCTTGACCCTTCTAAAAAACAATAAAAGATTATATTATCCCTCGCATGCATATTTTGTGTAAATACTTTATTGCTTGGAATGGACCCTTGGTCTGCTTTTATTGTTGTAAGATCTTCGAAAAATATTTTTTAAAATAAAAATTTAAATTTCTTTAAAAAGGTTATAGTTATTGCTTTAATTTTGTTAAATATGGTTGGATCTATGTGGTGGTGGGCAATTGACTTTAATGCAATTTCTGTCGTTAATCTTGTTATGGTGAATAATATTTTAGTTTTTTAAATTGATCACGTTTTCTCGTTGATTTTTGGGGAGTTTTTAGATATCAGGGATTAAAGTTATTGGACTTATTGGACCAACATTTTTGTTAATTTTAAATAATTTTTCGGATAGGAGATTTAGTAGTTAATTGTTCGGGACAAGGATGGAGGGTTGGGGGAATTATATAAGCTTTCTGGAATTTTGATATAAAATTTCGTGTATTTTTTTAAAAAATCTTTTAATTGTTCGATCCAAGGTAGGAGGATGGTTTTATATCTTCCATACTATTACATACTTTATTTTATAATTTATTTAAATAATAATTTAAATTAGTCTGTTGGAATTTCTGTTGAATTTTGTGCACATATTGTTCGGGCATTTACTCTCAGTTTAAAACCTACACGTTTGGAACGTGCATCTGATAGTCTTTGTTCTGTTGGATGTTCTGTTTTGAGTGGAATTACTATGACAAAACTTGGGGGAATTGTTTGTTTTTTAATTAATCGTTATAAATAACATCGTTATGCGTTATATCATAAATCGAGGGATTCTTTAAGTTGAGCTTTCTTTGAAACACTTAAAAAAATAAAAATTTGAATTTTAATTTATAATTTAATATAAAAAAGTTATAATTATCATGACAAATTATTTCAAACATACTATACCAAAACTTCTTTCCAATCCAAGATAAGTCATGCATAAGACTCAAGACCAAAACTCTTGAACAAAAGCTCTAATATAAATATTATATTAATTTTTTATTAATTATTTCTATATTTTTTAAAGTTTGTTCTAGCCTTTGCCCATTCAAAAATATTTAAAATTTATTATTTTCGTATGTATTTGAATATTGTTTTAATTGGAGCTGCACATGGTTGGAAATAATTTTTTTTAATATTATTAAAAAAAAATTTCAATTTTTAGGTTTAATTCTCTTGCCAGTTTTATTAAGTTATTGTGGTCCACCAATTAATAGAAGACGTCTATTTATTAATAATTTAAATAAAAATAAATCAAAATTTATAACAAATAATAATATTATTAAATTACCTTATGGGACAAGAGACAATAAAAATATACAAAATGAGGGTAATTAAATAATTAAAAAATTAGAAAAAAATTATTTTTAAAGTTTGTTCAACACTTTTGCAACATTAAATTTAGAGGATTAACTAATCCAATTAATACTATTTAGAAAAAATTTTAAATTGATCTCTTTAAGGAACAAATATACTATTAAATAATATTTAGAACATTCCGTATTTTATAATGATCTTTTTTTATATTTTTTAGTATTTATTATTATTAAATCTTTATTTATTTTTATGTTATAAATAAGGCTCGGATTTATATTGAAATAAAATCGCAAAATATGGTCATAAAATATTGAAATAAGTGTGCAATATATTGACAAAAAATGCCAAAAATTAGTAAAATATTGAAATAAATTATCGTTTATTCACTAGAAAACCCCCCAAAAAGTTGAAATTTAACAAAAAAAAATGAATCACGTTTTTAAAATTTCACATTAGCTTTATAGCCCGACGAATTGAGTAACTTTACACTCTTGGACATTTTGCGATTGACAAAATGAGGTTGGGACATTTAGTGGGTTTTGCTCAATGTGCCATTTTTATGGGTTTGCCCAGCAAATGTTGAGATTTTTGCACATTTTTAGGTTTTTGTTAGTTGAGCGCCAATATATTTTTACACTGATAAACTTCTGGCGAAATGTTTACTCATGTTCGGAACAACATGACTCATGTTCGGAACAACATGACTCATGTTCGGAACAACTGGACAGATAACAAGGGGCGGCCAGTTAACAAGGGGCGCTCAGCTGCCCGGTCTCAACTGGCGTGGCAACCGGCCGCGCTCAACTGGCCCGTTCCGATTATTTTCATCGCGGTTATATCAACAAATTCGAAAAGGACATTTCAACGCAATTTCAGCGCCTTAAGAATTTTATTTTATTTCGGAATTTTAAATTTTGGTAAATTTATTAGTATAAGTCTGTAGCAACAATTTTCTTTTTAGAAATTTCCGGTAAATATTATAAAAGAAGTTATAACAGTTCCAACATCTTTTAGAAGGATATATAAACAGACATCGTAGCTCATTCATAAATCCGCAGTCGCTTAAGAGACTAGCAAAAATTTGGAAAAGTGCCGCTGCGCTTTAGGAACCTAAATATTTTTGAAATTTCAATTTTAAAAAATTAAATTTACATTACAGTTGTAATTTTTCCTTTTCAAATTTCAGGTTAGTTTATTTATAAAACTTAAAACTATTTTAAAATGAACAAAAATGGAAATGCAAAGAAGACAAATGGAAAAGTTAAAAATTTTGGAAAGAGTCCGGGAATGAAAAAGCTGTTAAATCAAATTATTTATTGTTAATAACGAAAACTTAAAAAATCTCTTTGATTATTATTTTTAAATTTTTCTTTAAAACTCTCAATTACTGCTATTTTTAAACACCCGTTTGTTATTTTTTCTCTTTATTAAATAAGTCAAAAAATAACAATTAAAAATCTGTTTTACATTAAATATCAGAGAAACTACTATCAAAGAAAATTTGAAAAATATTGAGATTTCGTATGAATTGAGTAAAGAAGAATTTGATGCGCGGCTAGAAGATGATGGAATAGATAGATGAAAATAGTGAGGAAGAATAAGCAGAAGTGTGAAGTAAAATCATTGGTTGAAAGCGTGGCGAAATTTTTACTGGCGTTATTCATGAAAAGTATTATGTTTACAGATAATTAAATAAAAATTTAAAGAATATAAATTAGCGATAGAGTTCTAAATCAGTGTAACCTTTAACTAGGCTGGATTATATTTATGTAATATTAAAAACCAGGGATGTTCATAGATACATATAATATCTGATAATACCACAAAATATCTACAATATCCGTACATTTTAATACAGAAGAAAATCTGGATTCTTAATCTACCAAATTTCTCAAATTTTCACCAACAATTTGCCGCGGAGTTTTTTATAGCTTTATAAAAAATTTATATTTTTAAAAATTTTTATTTAATTATCTGTAAACTAAATCCTTTTCATGAATAACGCCACAAAAAATAACGCCAAGCTGTCAATCAATCATTTGGTAGCTCGAAAAAAAAATAAAGGGAAAAAAGAAAAGGAAGTGGCCTAGTAGGTTTTTGCCAAAAGATTTCAAACCAAAAAGACACTTCCAGTAAATATGCCGAAAAATATGGTGGCTATATTTTTGTTACTTAAAATTAATATTTAAAAAATTATTTTAAGCAATAAAACAAACAAAAAATATTTTATCTTTTTTTATTAAATTTTATTCCCTTAAAAATTTCGAATTCCTTGTGAGTTGAAGTAAAAATTTATTTGTACAACATTTTACATTTTTATTTTAATAATTTAAATTTTCAAGTCTTCTGTTTGCTTAAAAATTTATTTATTCAATGGTAACTCTCCCCTCAAAATTATTTTTCGGCAAATTTTCTATACTAATTTATACTTAATTTTACTCATTTTTAAAAATTTATATCTTTTAAATTGGCATTCTCGTTAGAGGATCGTATAAAATGAGGTTCAGTTTAAGCAATACATACATTATTTTAATTATATTTTAATATTTAAAATTTAAGTCAAAAATAAATAAGCATTAACAGTCATTATAACTAGAGGTCGGTAAATCCCATTTCCGTAGCGTGATTTTTTTCAAAATCCCACCCGGGATTAAGGCTGCGGATTTTAAAATTAAAATTGCGGATGGCATTCGCGTCCCATTATAACAAAATGTCATTAATAAATATCTCGGTCCTCGGCGAGCTTATAGTCGAGGACAAGGCAAAACGCAAGGCAAAAATGTTTGACTAGAACGTTTAAAATCAACGTTTTTGGATTTTACGTTTTTTATCTTTAAAATTTTAAATAAAATTTTCAGAAAATTAGTTAAATGGCTTCTTCAAAAAATATTTTTCTTATTCCTTTCTTGTTTTTAAATTTATTTTTATTATTTCAATTAAATAATTCAATTAATCTTTGTAAGTTCGAAAATCAGAAATGTAACAGCAATGATGATTGCTGTACTAAACTTGGATTGTATTGTAGATTTTCGGATCCTGGTACTAGTATATGTAGAAAAAGCAAATGTATAGAGAAGAATTATTATTATTGTGACAATAAAGACAATAAATGCTGTCCCGGATTCAATTGTAAAACTGATTATATAGGCCGTTCCTTTTGCCGACCTTACAACTGTGGTATTATGGGTGGGGCTTGCAATATTGATAATAACCAATGCTGTTATGGATTTCAATGTCTTGACAAAAAATGTGTACCGTGTAGAGCTATCAACAACCATGTGTGTGAAACTCAATGATTTAAAAATAAATAAATTCAAAAATTTTCGTCAAGCTATACATACTATCATAATTTTTCTTTTCTTAATTAACAATATATTATAATTTCAACTTGAATTTTTTGCTTTCTTTTTCATCCCGTAAATCGTGAATTACATTCATATTAAGAAATTGTAACATTTGAATAAAATTTTGATTTTTGTGTTAGAAATAGAGTTTGACCCCGTTCCCAAACGATTTTTCACGATTCTCCCCTGTTGTGTATGGGACCCGAATCCCGCCCCGAAAAAAGTGAAAACCCTGTTCCCCGACCCGAGAAGTTTCGGGGTTTTATATACCCAGAAAATGCCATTTTGGGAGAATTTTAAGAGAAAAATTTTAAAAATTTCCTCCCAATTTACTTTGCCTTTAATATTTTTGAAAGAAAAATGAATTAAATATTAAATTTCTCTTACCTACTATGTTAAGAGACTTGTGGTTGAGTGGCTTAGGTGTCGGGTGGATTTTTTGGATTTTTAAGAATAATTTTAAATAATTTTTTATTAAATTAAAAATTAAATAGAAATTTAAAGTGAGAATTTCAATTTTTTTACAATTTTATATTAATTTTTCTAATTCCTTTTTGGACGTAATTTACTCATTTCTGTCCGAATCCATGGTTTCATTGCATAAATTCTTTTAATTAACAAAAAATATTTTTTTATTTTTATTTAATTTACTTTGTATAAACCCCTGGAAATTTTGGTTGTGCACATCCAATACCCCAACTAACAACTCCCTTTAAAATTTTATTCAAAAAATATTTTTATTCTTATTACTAGGGTTGTTGGCGACCGGTTTTAAAACCGGAATTTTTGAAATTTTTTGCCAAAAATTAACCGTTTTTAGAAAATTTTAAAAACCGAAAACCGGAAATTTGTGAAAATGAGTGATTTTATTTAAAATTCCCCCAAAAATAAACCGGTATTTGCCTAAAACTCAAAACCGAAAACCGGGTTTCTAAAATTTAGATTAACCGAAAACCGGGGGTACCGGTTAATAACCGGTCGCAAACAACCCTACTTATTACTTGTAATTCCCAAACTCCTTTTTTATTTTGGCATTGTAGAGGACCCCCACTATCCCCTTGACACGAATCTATTCTTCCGTTATTAAAACCAGCACAAATCATTGATGTTGTGTGCATTCTACCTTTAAATTAAACACAAAGTTAACCTTTAATTTCCCTTAGATTACCAGAATAATGTCTAAAATTATTACAAGTAGTTGTTGAGAGGATGGGTACATGAATTTCTCTTAAAGTTAATGGCCGTTCACCGCCTTCTTTTAGCCTTCCCCAACCAGTTACAACGCACATTCCTTTAAATAATTTTGAGTTAATTTAATCTTTGGGAAATTTGGTCAGATAATCTGACCCTAGCCTGCCCCTGACGGTCTCACCCAGTGATAAAACTTATGGTTGAAAGGCCAATAGATATTTATACAATAAACAGCCGATCAGTCATAAACACACTAAACTCAATTAGCCCCCATCTAACAGAGGTGGATCGGAGCAGTCAAAGGTGTCGGTAATCGGAAGAGCCGGAAACCGGAACTGGCTCAAAAGTCGGAAATCGGAATTCCGACCCACCTCCGCAATCAAACAACCTATTGATGACCAATACAAAAATATGAAATAGACAAACGATCCAGTCATAAACTCATTAAACAAAGGATCCATAACCGTTTTATTAATCTAAAGACTTGCCATTATTTTTTGGAGGTTTTGATGGCAAACAAATAGGCCAAATAGAATCGGTAAAAATTGCTAATGGTGATATTCTAATATATAAAATTAATTAGAATTTATTTAAAATAACTCAAAAACTACCTTAATAAAGCAACATCATAAGCACTATGTACTATTTGATATAATGGATGTATACTGATACTAACAACATTATGTGGTAATCCAGAATATATTGCATGTCCACCCAATAATATTTTAAATCTTTTTGAAATTCTGCTGAAAAAGAAAAGTGTTAGTGCTATTGAGCATTTGTGGGTGCGACTCTTAACTTTTTCAAAACATGGTTACGGCTCCGGGATTTTCAAATTCCTGGCTCTGAAGCCAATGATCTCGGAGCCACTCCTTGTTGGCTCCGGACTCCGGAAGGAAAATTAAAAAGTGTACTCCCTTGAATTATTTGTTGATCAAGCTATGAGGCCATTCGGAATTCTGTAAAGAAACCTTTTAGCAAAACAATGTGCAGCAGTAACTACAAATTCATTATCAATTAAAGCACATCCACATTTATGTACTATAGTTGTTGAATTATCTTTTTTATTTTCTCCTTTTACAGCAACTAATTGACAAGTCCATGGCCAGGCATGTGGATCAGTTTTTAAACTCCCTACAAGTCTGTGTGTGTCTGGCATCTCAAAAATTATAAAGTTACGATTACAATTGGATAATAGAATGCCCAAGAGTTGATTTTCGTTTTGACACAATACTTTACTTGGATTTTTTGGTCTTGGAGTCAAATCTATATGCGCCTCATAGGAATGGAAAATAATAAAAAAAATTTGCCCTGTGAGGTCAAAAAAATTTTGTTTTGAGTGTTGCGGTCAACGCTTAGTTTCTGGTCTTTGTCTTGAGTAGGATTGTCGATTTCATCAAAATCTACAAACCGAAACGACAATTTCTGTATTTCTGTAAGGTTAGAAAACAATAACCCTCGTCTTAAGTCTTGGAAAATTAGGTAGGTAGGTCTGGGTAGGTCTGGGTAGGTCTGGGTAGGTCTCCAATTAGGCAACTAATTATGTATAAAAAATGACTGCTTTATTATTATTTTATTTTCACTAACCAAATAATCAAATCTACTAAAATTATTTAAGGACGAAATTCCACATTTAATTTCAATTTTCTTTTCAATTTTTGAATAAACAATTAAATTTAAAATAAAAATTATTAAAAAATAAAATAACATTTTGTAATAAATAAATTCATAATTCTTTTAATTTTTGTGGAGGAGAAAGAATGGTGACTGAATAAATTCTTTTTTTTTATTAAAAATATTATTGAAATATTTTTTAAGCATTTTTAATGACTCAGAATTTATTTTTTTTTTTAATTTCTTATGTAATTTTTTTAACCGAAGTGAATAACTTTTTTTTAAAAATTAATTAAAAATACCGTAAATCCTCTAAAATAGCCCCCGGGGGTTATTTTTTTCGATTGACCTCTGGAGGGGGCTATTTTAGAGGATTTACGGTATCTTTATCTTTATAAGGAAGAAGAAAGAAATAAAATCTAAAAAATTGAAATATTAAAAAGGAATAATTAATGAATAATTAGGTAGTAAAAACTTTAAGAATTTTAAAAAATTGGAAGCTTGTTCTATAAAATATCACATTTATTTATTTTCAATTAAATGCGATGCACATCTTATTAGTTATTCACTAAAAGTGTGTATCTAAATTTTCAGAAAATTTGGATCATTGGAAGTAACGACAATAAAAGTGCCTTTATACTTTTGTGGAGACTTGAGTGATCGTTCGAAAATATCGACATCGATATATCGATATTTTCTATCGATATATCGTATCGATCCGGTCTCTAGTGTATATCTGTTTGTTTATTGGAAAGCATAAAGGTATTTAATTTTAAAAAATCAAAATTCAAAAATAACACAAAAATATATTTTTTAAATTAAATAATTTTAAATAAAATAGTAGAAAGATATTAAAATTTAATTTATTTATCTTAATTTAATAGGTTCAGCTTCTTCTTTTATATCTAATTCAGTTACCTTAAAAATATAGAATTTTATATTAATTAGCATTATTACATTTTCATCTATTCACGGATAAACGATGGCTAGAAGGCCACTTTCCCCCGTTTTCCTCAAAATTAACCCCCCACCCCCCCACGTTTTTTTTTAATTTCGACCCGTTTTACCTCCCCTTCCTAATCCTAATTTTATTCCTGTCGGTAATTTTTGCTCTATTTATTTATTTTTAAGACTGTCTTCCTTCAATTTTTTATTTTTTAAGAAAATTTTCTACCTGAATATATTGTGTTGCCGAAAAAGGAATAACTATAGCCCCATTCCTTCCAAATAAATCGTCTTTAGTTTCTAATGAATAATAAAACTCATAATTTCCTTTAATTTTTATATTTATTCTTATTTTTTGTTCATTTTTTAAAAGTTTATGTTTGTGACATTTGGCTATATTTTCTGTTCTTTTATTAAATATCCAACCTCCATTCTGTTAAATTTTAATAATTAAAATTAGGTATGTAGTAGTAATATTTTAGGTAGAGTAAATTTTCTTTACACAAATGGGAAGGTGACTAATCTAGTATTTACTGAAGTTCGAACTTTCCATATTGATTGGCCCGGTATACAGATTGGCCCTTATTCAGGTTCGGCCCGTGTCCGGTTCGGCCCGTGTTCGAACTCCAGTATTTTACTAATTTAGACTTTCCCATTCATTTATTTATTTCTGGCCCTTTGTTCGTAAAATGTGTAACTGGCAAATGTATACTTCAAATCTCGAGTAGGGAGATATCTAGATTCCAAAAAGCTCCTTATCTAAATTCGGATATCCTAAAATTTCCGAAGATTCAACCAATAGTCTATTCAAGAGAATCTGTATATTCTAAATGATTGCCGAGTATGGCCCCTCCAATTTATTTAAAAAATACCGAATAAGAATTTATACTCGTACATTTTCTTGTAATATTTAATTGAAAGATTGTGTGCCCTACTGAATAATTTTAAAAATTAAAAATATAAGTTTGAAAAAACTTTTTTCGTTCCATTCAATAGCTCCATGAAGGAAATTAATGCTTATATTTTTGTTAAATCTTTTGGGTATTTTTCCTATAATAATTATTTCTTTCCCAATTGACAGACTTTTTTCTAATTTAAATAATTTTTCACTTTTCTTGTATTCCGGAAAATCATGTTGACATTCTTGTTCGTTAAATAAAACGTCAGAAATACTGCCGGTAATCTAAGTATAAGAAAATTAATTAATTATTTTGACAAAATTTCTTATTTCGGTAAGAAAAAAACAGTAAAATCTCAATAGAACGTACTTGTAATTGACTGTTAAGTAAATGGAATTAGAGATCGAGCTGGGTCTGGACCGAGGCCTGGGTCTTTCCTGTACCCAGAGTCCAGGCACAGGCATTTTTGACCTTCCCGAGTTTTTCCTGGCCTGGGTTCTTCCTGGACCCAGGACCCTGCTCAGGACAATAAATCAAATTTCAATCCTATTTCGAAGATAACAAAGGATATAGTAGTAGGTAATTAAAAAAGACTTGCCGTAATGTAATTAACAGTCCATGGAGGAAGTCTATGTTGATAATATATGTTATCACCGCCATTAACATTAATAATATAATATTCTTCAGTTGCATAAACTAACACTTTAATATCAACTCCAGTTCCTACAGGATTTAGATGGATTTCATCCTTTCCCCATTGATTGTTGATAAAACTGTTTAAGATTAATGATGATGTTCCTCTTTGGATATATGATACAGTTCCATTACATGGCATTCCAGCTACTATACGTGTTTCATTACATTTATAAATTTCAAAGGCAAATTTAAAATTTAATGCCAACACTTTATCAACAACTTTAAGAAGAAATTTAAATAATTTTAATGTTTGATAGATGCTTAGTAGGTCAATTGTTACTCAATTTTAAATATAAATAATGGTTAATTTAGAATCGAGGTAGTGTATTTGACCTAATGCAGAGTATATTCAATTTCAGAATCCCTAGAATAACAATTCAGTAAGAGCGGAGCAAGCTTCTCCATTAAATCATTCTCCTAAAGTACTATTCTAATTTATCTGTCCTACTATTCTAATTTATTTTTCGACCCCACAATGTATTCTTATATTTCACAGTAAATTTATTTAGTACATCTTTTGTTGAAATCAAGCGGGTCATGATTCAAATAAACTTTAAAGCCAAGTTCCCTATTTTTAAGCATTTCCTCTTTTTCCATTACTTTTGCATTAAAACATAAAATATTTCCATATTTTTTTAATTCATTTAATATTTTTTTGTGTTCAAATTCTGGTGGTTGTTTATTCCCTTCATCCTTCCTTGTATAATCAAAAAGATAAAAATCTCCGTCTAACTGAACATTGAAATTAAATATAGGTAATTAAATTTTGAATAAAATAAATGTTTGGTGTTTGATAAGATTGATGGCAACATAAGACAAAGCTGACTGACCATGAGGTTTTCCCAAGGAGAGAAAGTTTGTATTAATTGGTAGCAGGGTTCTGATGAATTACCCGAAACCCGGACTTTTTTCCGGCCTCTAATATTCCATATCTTTCAGTTCTATTAGTTGACAAATTTTTTGAATCGAGAACTCTAATCAAACAAGTTTAATTAGACGTGGTTACAAAAAGTTTAGCTTAAATTAAAATTTTAAAGCATATAGCTATTTAATTCCTAAGGCTGTGCAGTAGGCGGCGTGGTGTAATAGCTAACACATCAGTCCGGTCTACTGAAGATGCTGGTTCGCCGCAGCCGCCGATTAACCTTTTGCACTAATAGCTACTGGAGAGAAATAGCTATGACCCAGCTACTTTACTAAATCATCAATTAATCCGATTCGGCTTTTTTCTACCCGTCTGGACCTTTATTTGTAGATGTTTAAATGAATGTAAGTTTATATAAAATTTTTTCTATTCGTATTAGAAATCTAACCGAAAGTCTATTAATCATCCCAATCGGAAAATTCGCAAATGTTGTATGTTCAAATAACATAATATCATTTATATAAACATCAATAATCGTCATAGTTTCCATCATTTCTGCTATGACCATTTTAAATTCGAATGTTCCATTAATAGATGATGTTATTTTTGTTATAATTGCAAAGGTATCCTAAAATTATTTAGGTGCTAAAGTTACGGCAGACCGATCAAGTGCTCGATCGGTCTTATATATTTTCTCTTACTTTTATCGAATAAGTTTTGACTTCATTTTTATCAAGATTAACATTTAGTGAAAATACTGTATGTCCAACTAAATATTAAAAATAATAATTTTCTTAAAATATATTAAGACCATAATTATTCTCTTCGCTAATACCATGCATTAACTTTATACTAAATTTTGTTCCATTTTCTTTGATCATACAATAAAAAACAAAGTTAACAATAGAACTCGTGATTTGATCAATTTCAACAGAATAGGGCATAGAATATTTCTAAAAATGGTAAATAAACTCCTCTAAACTTCTTCCTCTAACTAGAGATCGGACTTGAGGGTTGATCGATATTATCAGGGCTGGGATCGGGGACATCGATAGTTATAGTTTAAATCACCTCAACATATACCCCCACCTACCCCCCCCTCCACGCTTTAAACCCCCACCATAAACACCCATCTACCCCCCCCATTACGCTTTAAACCCACCCCTACCCCCCCCCCCCACGCTTTAAACCCACACCATAAACCCCCACCTACCCCCCCGCCACGCTTTAAACCCCAACATAAACCCTCATCTAAACCCCCACCAACTTTACACACACTTACCTTATACATATCCTCTTCTTTAAAAACATTAATAACTACTGGAGTAATTAAAACAAAATCTCCATAAATCATTAATTGAGCATTACTTATATTTTTCATAAATCCCCCATCCCACCATTTTTCAGGCCAAAATTTGTTGTTAAGTGTACGTTCTTTAAAGAATAGACTCGAAATATCAGTTGAAAAATAATATTTATTTAAATGTATTTCTACAATTATATTTCCACCAGTAAAGATTTGCTGAATTATGTGGAATCTTTCCTTCCATAACCCTGGTGTCTATAAATTAAAATTTTTATTTTATACTTTACTATTAAATTTGCACTTATAATACATATTTAATTCTTCACATTAAATTTTAAAATATTTTATTAGAAACTAGAGCTCGAACTTGGGCCGGGCCCGGAACCGGGTTTTCCTGGCCCGGTAGCCCGGCCCGGGTCGCATCTGAAAAACACGGGCCCGGCCCGAGTCCGATTTCGAGTAAATTTTGTAAAATATTTCGGATACCGGGCCCGGCAAAGTGAAAAGTTCGAGCTCTATTAGAAACATACACTTTTAGGACCAAATGCAAATACATTTTCATACATTCGAATTTCAAGCACAGTGCCGTTTTTATCATTTAACAGAAGAATTTTACCAAAAATTTTTGGCTGCTTAACACTAAGAATGGGGGAAAGTGGGTGCTGCTGAGTTTCTATTATTTCAATATTTTTGGAACTAGTCATTATTGTAAATTTAATTTTTCTTCCTTTTTCAGCTATATTTTTGCCCAATAAAAATGTGGTGTTATCTGTTCTTCGTTCCGTACATTTTGAATTAAATATTTGTTCCAGTTCAGTTCTTTTGGTTTTTTGTAGTTCGGGGAACAATTGTTTTGGTGTTGTTGGATTTTTAAACTAAGATTACAGAGAATCACAAAAATCCTCATCAATATTTATCAATTATCATTGATTGATAAACTTATTTTGGCTCTTATCCAGTTTAAGCGTCCAATCGCACCTTTATACGTCTACTTACCCAGGGTTATAATATACACGCATATTACCAGACCGTAGGTTTTAACACATATAACCGGGTACTTAAAAAATGTGTTTTGACACATAAAAGTACTTTGGACGCATAAAAATTCGTTTGGACGTATAAACGTTTCATTGGGCGTATAAACTTTTCATTGAACGTATAAAGGTTGTTTGGACGTATAAAGGTCCGATTGGACGCTTAAACTGGACAAGAGCCCTTATTTTTTATCAAATAAATTATCCTACAAAAGCTTCAATTCCACAAACACATCCCTGATAAACAAATAAATGCAAAGATCTCTGAACACTGGGAGGTAGTAAATCTAATCCAAGAGTCCAAAGACCAGCATATTTATGTAGAAATGCACCTTTGTCTACTTTGGACAAATATTCATTTCTAAGCTTTGTATCATTGATAAAATTATTTTCTTTTTTCTTTCTATATTTTCGATTTTCTTCGACTAAAATAGTAAAGATTTTTAAATAATCTTCCAATAAATTTTTTGTTTTACCTCTTGACATATTTAAGCACAAATTTATAAGAAATTTGTGACCTGTAAATCCCTCTTTCTCCATTAATAGGCTCTAAGGGGGTTAATTGTACCCGCGTTTCCCGTTGATTTCGGGGTTTTGAGATCTTAATGGAAAAAGCATTTACAGACTTCATTCTTTTTGCTTTTCTACTCAATATTTATGAAAATGTTTACATAAATTTTTGTGGAATTTCTCGATCCACTTATAGTAGAACGGATTGAAATACAGGCCTTATAATTTTGAAACAGCCTATTTTTGAAAAAAAAAATAAGAATTTTCAAGTTCAATGCAACTCTTAAAAACTTTCAAGATCCTAATATTTAATGAATATTTAATAATAGAAAAAGTGAGACTTAATAGGTACATGGAAAGTATGAGTAACACGAAAGAATGGGTGGTTTTTATTGGGAAACCTTAGTATCCCAATACAGATACTAAAGGTTAGTATCCCATTAATGATTTTGAAAAAAAAATAAGATTTTCTTTAATATTATTAACATACCTCCTGTTATATAGGTTGGATATAATCGTGTAAATATATCTTCTTTCTGACCAAATTCAATGTTAAAATATGGTACATCTTTTAATTCAAAACTAAAATAAAATGAATATTTTTGGCTCTAGTCTAGTTTAGTATTCCAATGCAAGTTTGGTATTCAATATTTATGACTCCAATTAAGGTTTATGAGTCCCATAGCAGTTTACGAATGTACGAAGTATGAGTACGAGCAAAAAATGGAAAGGACGAGTACGAGGTAGGAGGACAAAAATAGGGCTTGTACGAGTACGAGCAAATTTCAAAATTCCAACCACTGTTTACAACTTTCAAAATTCAGAAATAATTGCCAAGTTTAGATAAAACCTACATTTCTTTGGTGAGAGATAATGAAATATATGTGATTATATTTTTTAATTTATATTTAGTAGATAACTCAATTCCATGCCAAATAGTTGAACCAGGCTGACTATTAGTAGAACATAAATGTTTATTTTCTATTTTTCTACAAAATTCTTTTCGTTTTTCTTCGCATCTTTTTGTGATATTATTCTTTTAAAATTGTCATTAAAATTATTTTTAAAAATTTATTTTAAGTTTGGGTTTTCATTGGGGGAAACGAACAGAAAAAAAAGGAACCGTGCTGAGTATGGCTCCGGAAGCTAGTTCCGACGGGGCCGGAACTAAGATTCTCAAAACCCCGGAGCCGGAACCAACAAGTGCCCAATACCCAACACTGATGAGGAATGTCTCTTAGAACTAAACAGAATAACTCGAACTTGTTTTTCAAATTAAATACAAAAATTACGGATGCGGAACTAAGAAGGAATAATGAAAGGCCCTAGTATCAACGAAGATTGGCCGTTACTGACTGCCCCTCCCTCCAACTCAAATAAAAATAAAAAATACTTTTCTTGCCTCTCGAAGTCTATAAGGAATTGTTGTAATGATTCCATTTATTGTATTATTTCCAACTAATTGACTTGGATAGCAAATTAGCAAACTTTTTAACAGAAATTTCTAAATAAGAAATTAAAATTAAATTTACTCGTCACAAATCATTTCAGAAGGTCTCATAAAAATTAATGCAAAACTGCCAATTTCTTTTTGGCCAGGCCGTAGCATACATTGATCCATATTTAAATAGGGTATTTCATGATGAATGATTGCATCAGTTAGATAATAACTAAAAAAATTTTTTAATTTTATTTGTGAAATTTATTGATAGATTTGATGTCACAGTGAGTTCCACCACCGTCCTCGGGGACGTGATTCACTTTGGACGGTGGGAGGTCCTCAGTTAGAGCTACCGTCTCCATCCCCGAGGCTCTCAACCCCTTACATCATCTTTCTCAACCCCGCTTTCTCTTTTTTTGCAACCCCTTTCTGCGGATAACGGGGAAAATTTACATTATGGTTTGTTTGCAGTGATGCGGGGGTTCCGGTTCCGGAACCGGTTTGGAACCGGAACCGTGGAACCGGCAAAGGTCTGGAACCGGTTTAGAACCAGTTCCAGAACCGGTTTCAAAGATACACCCTCAATGATGGGTAAAATCAGAGAAATGGTCAAAAGATGGAAGGTGTGAAAGGAAAAGGAAGACTCAGCTTGGCGAGGCGTAATTCATAGATTCAAAATTTCTTAATGTATTTGACATATAATAGAGTAAATGTATTACCTATAAAAATTTTAGCTAGGTCTTGACCAATAGGAAGCTTAAACACGAAAAAAATAGGTGAATCTATAATTGTGAAACAGACCCTACTTCGAGTTTCGATCTCAGTGGACCTATGCTAAAGTAAAGCCAAAATTTTTGGAACCGGAACCGGTTTGGAACCGGTTCCAGGACCGGAACCGGAACCGCCAAAATTAAGAAAGCGGTTCCGGAACCGGAACCTGAACCGGCGACATTTTGGAATTTCCGCATTAATGTTTGTTTGCTGCTTGTTTCCTGAAATTTTGTATTCTTTTAATCACCAACTTCCTTGGTAATAGTTTTCGACCCAACTCGACGAGTTCTTTCGAATGATATACATATGATAGATTATATTTCAAGCAAAAAGCTCAAAATGTTCAGAAAAACAGGAAAAAGGGGGATGGTCAGCCAAACTATTACCAGATCCTTTAAATAAAGTAAATTATTAAAAGAAATTAATTCCAATTGATAATATTTTTACTTTTGATTGTCTTCATTATTTTCACTTTTGATTAAATGATAACCTATAATATCAAAAGGTATAACATAATTAATTAAAATAAAGAAGAATAATTTAGTAAAAACATTTTTAATCATTTTTTAATTTTTTAATAAATAAATATTTAAAATAAATTTTTGTTTAAAATAAAACAAATCATCAATTTATTAAAATTATATGTATATTTATTGAAAAAAATAATATGTATTTAATGATGATTAATTTGGGAAAGTGATATTTTTTATTTTAATAAATTTAAAAATAATTCTAAAATAATTTGTTAGAGAAAAAACTGGAAGTTTTTTCAAAAATTTCGATTTGTAGCACTCAGACAAAAATTTGAGGATATTGGAAGGCCAAACAGCCATTATTTCTACCGCTACTATTATCTCCATACATGTTCGCAATTTTTTCCTCCTCCTTTCTTTTCTCAAAAAATTCAATCTTTAGGGATTTGCACTTAGAAAAGCTTAACAAAGTCAAGACCAAGACCAAAAAGCCCAAGAAAAGTCTATTTAATTCACATAAAATCATTAATTAGAATAAATATTTTTTTTAAATATTGGGATTTTATAATTCAGAAAGTATTTGATAAAAATCTAGAGGTATTCAAGTAGATATACATTCAATTTCCTCAACTTCAGTACTAGCACTACTAAAATTCCCAGTTATCGTCCATCGACTGTTATCATTACAACGTAGAGTTGTTGATATAGAAGTTGATCCAAATGTTGCCCCAACATCAGAACCAGAAGAATTAAAATACTTTTTTGAAATTAAAAAAGGGTTTTTGATTAAAAATTTAAATTTCCCTTACAGAGACAATTAAAGCTGTATTGCCTGGATTGCCAAAACAACTTATTGTTAATTCTTCACCTTTAATTTTAATTTTTAAAAAATTAAATTAAAATTAAATTTACATCCATCTAACGTATTTTCCCTTTCCAAAGACTGTCCTATATTTATGGAATTTGCATCAATTCTTCTGACAATAAGCATATCTCTGCATTGTTGACATCCTAAAAGAGGGATAATAGAAATTATTTATGGATATTTAATAATAACACCTCTAGTATTATTAGTTGGTGTTGATGTTGGGGATGGATTTGGAGTAGTTCCATTCACTAGATTTATTTTTAAATCAACAAAAAAAAACGTTCAATTACAATTATTTCAATTTTTTAATTATATTAATCCGTTCCTGAATAAAACTATTTTTTAGAATCCTTCTAGAAAATATCTTTTATCTTGAAATTCAGAATCTTAAATTAAACTAAATATTAATTTGTTTACAAATTGATTTATCTTTTAACAAAAAACATTCAAATTAGAGTTCGGAAAGGGATTTTAACAAGATATTTTGACGACGCAAAGTTTGGATGTCAAGACCAGGGCTGCCGGCCCGATAAAAATAAGCCCCGAAAAAATGACTCAAACGTCGGCCCAGTTCGAAAACAGTAACCCTAGTCCTTAGTTATCCATTCCTTTCGCTCCCGCTTTCTTCTTCCAATTCCTCCATTTCCCCTCATTTTTCAAAATTAATTTAGTAATTTTTTTAATAAAATCAAAACTTTTTTGTTGTTGTTGTTGTTCTAATGTAGTAGTTTCGCTTAAATTTAAAGGGTTAGTTGAAGATGAAGTAGGAATACATCCAGAATTATAATTAAAAAAATGAAAGGTAATTATAATTATTTTAATTATTTTAATATATTTTTCCATTAAAATATTTATTTGTTTTTTAAATAATTAATTTAATTAAAAAGAAGAGAAAAATAAAGAAAATTCTTTAAATATTTATTTCCTTTTGTTTATATTTAAAACATACTTGACATTCACCTCTATTATTATTCTTTTAAAGTTTTTGTTTTTGGAGAATCTTTAAAATATTTTTAATATTTTTTTAAACAAATGAATAATTTTTTAGAAATATTTTATGAATATTTTACAAAAATAAATTAAATTTGAAACAAGAATGGGTACATTTTGAACTCTGATAACAAGATTAGCCATGAAGCCAAAAACTGAGAAATTAAATTTAAAATAAAAATTTAAAATAATAATCTTTGCTTCGTTTCAATCCAAGGCCCCTTCCCTTTGTTGTGCCAAACTGTCAACCAATCATTTTAAAGAAATGATTTTATGCAAAATGCCTTTCCCTGACTGATTTCGAATGATTTGAGGGCTGAGGTCTAACTAAATATTGTTTTTTATTTTTAAATAAAAGTAGAAATATGTAACATCGAGTTAAATTAATAGCAAGACCGGAAGAACGCATTCATAGGTTTTTAGACATTGTTATTTTTGTTGTTTTCAATTCGAAGCCAAACCTAAACGAAGAATCGTGGGTTTTTTTTGGTTCGGTCCCGAATAGAAATTCGAGGCTTTTCGAGGATTTGACAAATTATATTCAAAAATCAGTTTATCCACACTTGAAAATTTAAAAATTAAAATATATACAAATGGAGGGTAAAATAAATAAATATAGGGACAAATACAAATGTCTGGCCAGATTTGAATATAAATGACCATTTGGGGATGAATATATACTAGTGATGCTCGGGTATCCCGTTTCCCGACTCCCGAGTTTTCTTTACTCCCGAGCATCACTAATATATACACGGAACATTAACATGTCAATTTTGAAAATAAATTTAAAAAAAACACCAAATAAGGGTCGGGAATTGTTTAAAATAATAAGAACGGACGGGATTCTTTTTACATAGGAGGAGGTTAAAATAAACATAAATACAAAGGGAATATTTTTAAAAATAACTCATTGATACATTTTTTGAATTTTCATAAATGGTTAATTTTTGGTTAAAAATCCAAAAATTTCGGTTATAAAATCGGTCATAAACAATCGTAATTTCACATCAAAATTGAAGTGTTCAGCTTCTTTCGTCTCTAAAATTAAATAAATTATTTTAAAAAATTTTTTATATAAATTACAGCTAGTTGGAAATATTTCCTTCTTCTCGATGTGAATAAGAACCACTGCTCGACATAATGGGCACCCTTCATTTAACTTCAAAAATATATAATTTAAATATTTTTAATAATATTTCTAAATATTTTATTTTATTAATTTTAATTAAAATCTCCACCAAAAAATCTCCGTAATCATATTCACCACCAGTGCTGAGCGTCATGGCGTTTGGCGTCTGGCGTTTTGCGTTTGGCGTCCATTTTTGGCCGATTTTTGGCGTTTTGCGTTTGGCGTATTTTAAAAATTTGAAAAATTGGCGTTTAGCGTTTGGCGTTCCACCAGAAAATTTTGGCGCACAGCCCTGTTCACCACCAATTTCTGTTTTCAACCTGTAATTTGTTTTAAAAGTAAAATTAGCGTTTTTTACGACCCTTTATTATTGATATTTTGTGTTATTATTGTAAGGAGTAGTCTAGCAGAAAGGGCTAAAGGGCACTTTGATCACACTTCCGCTATTATTTTCCCAGTAAACATATTTGTAATGTTTATTATTTATCCGCCCATTAATGTTCATTATATAACGATTTCCTTTCTTCCCATTAGATAGAGTTTAGGCCTAACACTTATATTATTTCCATCATTAATGTAATGTAATATTTCCTATGTGAATAAAGGCGCTTATAATATTAGCGGTAACATCTATGCCTCGGCAAGCCTGAGGACTTGATCAACCCTCAGAGTTTGTCCGATTAAGTTTGTCCGACTTATAAATACTTAGAGATATTCTCCCAGTTTTAGTCAATTTCGGCCAAGATCTATTAACATATTCATCAATCAATGCCTGTAGCTTTTCATATTTTGCATTTGCTGAGTCTATAATTAATTAAAAGATTTTCGCCAAAAAGATAAAAACTTGCCTGAGAACGCTTCATGGACCGATCGCCCTGCGTAAGGTTACTTTTAAAACAGGTGCAGGCTCCATAGTCATTAATTTTCGTCGATGTGTTGTCAATGGCGTAGTATTTCAGGTTCTTCAAGTCGTCCTAACTGCACTAATGTTGCAGTGTTTTGATCGGCAGATCTGCGCTTCTTTATAATTGATGTAGCCAACTCGCTTAAATATTCATCAGTTTCTAACAGCCCCTGCGAAGTTGTAGCAGAAGGTTCCATTCTAAAAACTGAAGAGGTCGATGCATCTGAAATAAAAGTTTAAAGACAAAACTAAAGTTGTAAACAAAATAAACCGTTTTCATCCGACCCTGCTAAATTTGATAATCGAGACTTGTAATTTCTCTTATTGATTTCGGATCTTTTACTGTAAAAAGGCATTTTAATCGAAATGAAACTTATAAAATCTAAAAAAAGATATCAAAATGAAAAAAATTGTGTATATTATGTAAAATAGAAAGGAAAAATAAATCTATGTATTTTTAGTGTAAATCGATGATTTAAGAAGACTAAACAAAATAGTTTTAAAAACAAAATCGTCCCTACTTTTATTAAAAAGTAGAAGCAAATGAATAAAATTGAATGTTATATTGTTTTTATAATAAACTTATAAGTAAACAAATTTTCTATAAAACACTACGCCAAAACGGAAAAAGTAGTACTTTTTCAAAACATTTTTTTAAAAACATTTTATTTAAAAATAAAATGTTCAATTAAAAACTGAACGGAAAATGCTTCAATTTAAAACTGAAACACACACAAAAAGATAAAAAGAAAAAAACACAAAAGCAAAACACAAAAACAAAACAAAAAAAGAAAAGAAAAATACAAATTAAATTAATTAAAATTCTAGCATTGTAAATCAATGATTTTTCAAATTTTTTGGTTAAAAAATTTTTTAAAAATAATTTAAATATTAAAAATAATTTAAATATATTTTTCAATAAAGAAAAAAACATTTACACCATTCTGGATTCGAACCCTCGACCCTACCTCCAAAACCTAGCACACTCACCATTCATCCACCGAACAACTATTTTATTTTATCTTTTAATTCTATATGTAAATACAATTTCCGACAAATTTCGACTTTTCGACCTTAAAAGTCAAAATTTCAAAAATCGGAGAACACTATTCGATCGGAAATGTATTTTTACATATGTATAGCAATTTTCAGCTTTTTAAGTTAATTTTTAAAAAAACTGGAGACTTTTTTCGAAATTTTGCTTGTTTTACTCTTATACAGGGAATGTCTTTAATTTTTCCAAAAACTTTTTCGTTAATACCTCGATTAACTTTCCATTTATCCCCTATTTTCTCGGAATAAAATTCTGTTCTAAATTTCTTTGAAAGGGCCAGATAATCGTTTACGCAAGTAATTTTTTCTGTCGACGATTCTTCTGCTTTACAGAAAAATAAAATTTTCAAAAGAAAAATTAAAAGTAATTTAATATTTAAATACATTTTTGTCTGAAATTATTAATTATTAAAATTAATTTAAAGATTGAGAGGAATTAAAAAAAGATTCCTATTGAGAGGGCTCCTCTCAATAGAGAGGGGTCCTTTTCTGATTATCGAATTGACTGGTAAATATTAAATAAAAAATTGTTTTATTTTATTAATCTTTTATAGGCAATGTAGATATGTATAGGGAGGGTCTTCAATGTATAGAGAGGGTCTTAATAATTTAATTGATTTTTAAACACTCGAATGTATAGAGAGTCGATGTATAGAGGAGGTCTTCAATGTATAGTGAGGGTCTTAATATAGAGAGGGTCTTAGTAGAGAGGGTCTTTAGTCTTAATATATAGAGAGGGTCTTCAATGTATAGAGAGTCTTCAATGTATAGTGAGGGTCTTAAATATATAGAAGGTTCTTCAATGTATAGAGAGTCTTCAATTTATAGGGAGGGGTCTTAAATATATAGAGAGGGTCTTACATGTATAGAGAGTGTCTTAAATATATAGAGAGGGTCTTTAGAGAGTGCTTAATAATTGAATTGATTTTTTGTCATTCAAATGTATATAGAGAGGGTCTTCAATGTATAGTGAGAGTCTTAATAATTTAATTGATTTTTAGACACTCAAAAGCTGTCTAGAAAATCAATTGACTATGCTGTTAAAGAAACCTTATTAAATCGATTGTTAAATTTTTGTTTAAATTAATTTATAATTAATTACCGTATTTATTCTAATAAAATGGCCCCTCCATTAGAATGGCCCCTCCATTAGAATGGCCCCTCCAATTGAATGGCCCCTACTTTGCGTCGCCAAAATAACCTGCTAAAGTCCCTTTCCGAACTCTAATTTGAGATAATGATTTTTTGTTAAGAAATAAATTAATTTGTAAATAAATTAATATTTAGTTTAATTTAAAATTTTGAATTTGAAAATAAATAATCATTAAAGTTTAATATATTTTTTAAAAGGATTTTGTAGAAATAGTTTTATTTAGGAACGGATTAATCTAATTAAACAATTGAAATATGTATAATAATTGTTATAGAACAATTTTTCTCTTAATTAAAAAAAATAAATTTAGTGAATGGAACTACTCCAAATCCATTCCCAACACCAACCAATAATACTAGAGGTGTTATTAATTAAATAAAAAATAAAAAAACTTTTTATTATCCCTCCTTTAGGATGCCAACAATGCAGGGATATACTTATTGTCAGAAGAAGCGATGCAAATTCCATAAATATAGGACAGTCTTTGGAAAGGGAAAATACTTTGGATGGATGTAATTTTAATTTTAACTGAATTTAAAAAAATAAAATTAAAGGTGAAGAATTAACAATAAGTTGTTTTGGCAATCCAGGCAATACAGCTTTAATTGTCTCTGTAAGGGAAATTTAAATTTTTAATCAAAAACCCTTTTTTAATTTCAAAAAAGTATTTTAATTCTTCTGGTTCTGATGTTGGGGCAACATTTGGATCAACTTCTATATCAACAACTCTACGTTGTAATGATAACAGTCGATGGACGATAACTGGGAATTTTAGTAGTGCTAGTACTGAAGTTGAGGAAATTGAATGTATATCTACTTGAATACCTCTATATTCTTATTGAATAATTTCTGAATTATAAAGTCCCGATATTTAGATAAATATTTATTCTAATTAATGATTTTATGTGAATTAGACTTTTCTTGGGGGTTTTCGGTCTTGGTTTTGACTTTGTTGAGCTTTTCTAAATGCACATCTCTAAAGATTGAATTTTTTGAGAAAAGGAAGGAGCTTCCAATTTTTTAAAATTCTTAAAGTTTTTACTACCTAATTATTCATTAATTATTCCTTTTTTTTAGATTTTATTTTTTTTTCATCTTCCTTATAAAGATAAAGATATTTTTATTAATTTTATATAAAAAGTTATTTATTTCGGTTAAAAAACTTAAATAAGAAATTTAAAAAAATTAAATTCTGAGTCATTAAAAATATGTTTAAAAATATTTCAGTAATATTTTTAATAAAAAAAAGAATTTATTCAGTCACCTTTCTTTCTCCTCCACAAAAATTAAAAGAATTATGAATTTATTTATTCAAAAATGTTATTTTATTTTTTAATAATTTTTATTTTAAATTTAATTGTTTCTTCTAAAATTGAAAAGAAAAATGAAATTAAATGTGGAATTTCGTCTCTAAATAATTTTAGTAGATTTGATTATTTGGTCAGTGAAAATAAAATAAATTAATAATAATGAGGTCTTTTTTATACATACCGTATTTTCTCGATTAATTCCCCTGGAGAATTATTGTTTCAACCCATCCGTGGCATGGGAAATTATTCGAGGGAGTGGAATTAATTGAGTAAATACGGTAATTAGATGCCTAATTGGAGAGCTCTTCAAATTAAGAAATTTTCTAAGACTTAAGACGAGGGTTATTGTTTTCATACAGAAATTTTTGTTTCGTTTTCCATTACCGAAGAGTTTGATGAAACCAACAGTAATACTAAAGATAAAGACCCGAGACTAAGCGTTGACCCCCGACACTCAAAATATAATTTTTTTGACCTCACAGGGCAAATTTTTTTTCTTATTTTTCATTCCTTCAATGAGGCGCTATAGATTTGACTCCAAGACCAAAAAATCCAAGAAAAGTATTGTGTTAAAACGAAAATCAACTCTTGGACATCTCTATTATCCAATTATAATTGTAACTTTATAATTTTTGAGATGCCAGATACACACAGACTTGTAGGGAGTTTAAAAACTGATCCACATGCGTGGCCATGGACTTGTCAATTAGTTGCTGTAAAAGGAGAAAATAAAAAAGATAATTCAACGACTATAGTACATAAATGTGGATGTGCTTTAATTGATAATGAATTTGTAGTTACTGCTGCACATTGTTTTGCTAAAAGGTTTTTTGTTTACAGAATTCGATTGGCCTCATAGCTTGATCAACAAATAATCCAAAGGAGTACTACCTGGAGTCCGGAAACAACATGGAGTGACTCCGAAATCTTCGTCTCCGGAACCAAGAATTTAATTGAAACCCCCGGAGCCGTAGCCATGTTTTGAAAAGGTTAAGAGTTGGAGCCACAGAATGCCCAATAACCCACAACTGCTCAATAGCACTGACACTTTCCTTTTTCAGCAGAATTTCTAAAAGATTTAAAATATTGTTGGGTGGACATGCAATATATTCTGGATTACCACATAATGTTGTTAGTATTAGTATACATCCATTATATCAAATAGTACATAGTGCTTATGATGTTGCTTTATTAAGGTAGTTTTTGAATTCTTTTAAATAAATTTTAATTAATTTTATATATTAGAATATCTCCATTAGCAATTTTTACTGATTCTATTTGGCCTATTTGTTTGCCATCAAAACCTCCAAAAAATAATGGTAAGTTGCTAGATTAATAAACCGGTTTTGTATCCCTTGTTTAGAGGGTTTATGACGACCGTTTGTCTAAAGTATATATATGTATTGATCCCAATAGGTTGTTTGATTGCGGAGGTGGGTCGGAATTCCGATTTCTGACTTTTGAGCCAGTTCCGATTTCCGGCTCTTCCTATTACCGACACCTTTGACTGCTCCGATCCACCTCTGTTAGATGGGGGCTAATTGAGTTTAGTGTGTTTATGACTGGATCGGCTGTTTATTGTATAAAGACTATTGGCCTTTTAACCATAAGTTTTATCACTGGGTGAGACCGTCAGGAGCGGGCTAGGGTCAGATTATCTGTTTGAAAGCTGGTAAACACATTTTCCAATGATTAATATAGCTCAAAATTAATTCATTTATAGGAATGTGTGTTGTAACTGGTTGGGGAAGGCTAAAAGAAGGCGGTGAACGGCCATTAACTTTAAGAGAAATTCATGTACCAATACTTTCAACAACTACTTGTAATAATTTTAGACATTATTCTGGTAATCTAAGGGAAATTAAAGGTTAACTTTGTGTTTAATTTAAAGGTAGAATGCACACAACATCAATGATTTGTGCTGGTTTTAATAACGGAAGAATAGATTCGTGTCAGGGGGATAGTGGAGGTCCTTTACAATGCCAAAATAAAAAAGGAGTTTGGGAATTACAAGTAATAAGTAGGGTTGTTTGCGACCGGTTATTAACCGGTACCCCCGGTTTTCGGTTAATCTAAATTTTAGAAACCCGGTTTTCGGTTTTGAGTTTTAGGCAAATACCGGTTTATTTTTGGGGGAATTTTAAATAAAATCACTCATTTTCACAAATTTCCGGTTTTCGGTTTTTAAAATTTTCTAAAAACGGTTAATTTTTGGCAAAAAATTTCAAAAATTCCGGTTTTAAAACCGGTCGCCAACAACCCTAGTAATAAGAATAAAAATATTTTTTAAAATAAAATTTTAAAGGGAGTTGTTAGTTGGGGTATTGGATGTGCACAACCAAAATTTCCAGGGGTTTATACAAAGTAATTTAAAATAAAATAAAAAAATATTTTTTTAATTAAAAGAATTTATGCAATGAAACCATGGATTCGGACAGAAATGAGTAAATTACACTGTGTCAGAAAAAGATAGACGCACCCATATTTTTGCTATTATCTCGCTTTATCTAACAGATATTTTTGTATAAATTTTCCCTGATATATCTTTTTAAATGCTAAAATGAATATAACCAAGAAAAATTTCCTAACTATTTTTAAAAAATTTTTATGTTCAATTTTTTGAAAAACGCGTGTCAGAAAATGATAGACGCACTTTGGAATTTCGAGTTTCTAACAATAAGAAAAATCTACAAAAATTTGAGCTAACATAATTATCGATTCTAAGAAAAAATAAAAAAGAATTAGACCCATATCTCACTTCATTGTCGAGATCCACATACCTGAAAATCAACGTAAATCAGGGGTAAGGCTCTTTAAAAAATTTTTTCGACCCCTTATGGTTTGTTTTAAATTTTGATTTTGGGCTCATTCGAAAGCCCTTGAAATTTGCTACAAGATAGCATAAGTATTATTTTCTAGAAAAAATATTTCAGAAAGTTATTAAGACTTAAATTCATAAGGCAGAGAAAATCACCTAAATGCCCTATAAAATTAGCGTCGGGAAATTAGTGACCTACATCTTTCTGCCAAATTTTTTCTCAAATACACGATCCAATTTATATTATAGCAAATTTTAAGGGCTTTCGAATGAGCCCAAAATGGAAATTTAAAAAAACCATAAGGGGTCGAAAATATTTTTTAAATAGCCTTACCCACGATTTACGTTGATTTTTGAAGCATCTGGATCTCGACACTGAAGTGAGATATGGGTCTAATTCTTTTTTATTTCCTCTTAGTATCGATAAATATGTTTGTTGGAATTTTTGTAAATTTTTTCTAATGTTAGAAACATAAATTTTGATCAAATATTAAAGTGCGTCTATCATTTTCTGACACCAGTTTTTCGAAAAATTTGACGTAAAAATTTTTAAAAAATATTTAGGGTATTTTTATTAATCATATCCATTCTAGCATTTGAAACGATAAATTTAAAAAAATTTGGTATAATTTCGGAATACTGAACAGAAAGCAAATGGGTCAAATTATATGTCATTCGAAAGAGCTCGTCGAGTTGAGTCGAATGGTGAAAAAATTTTCGTGCGGACTCATACAGGGGCTGAGATATAGGCCCCCGAAAATCTAAAAACCATAGGGGGACCAAGCACTTTTTTGGGGTGAAAAATTCGAAAATGCAAATTATACCTCATTCGAAAGAGCTCCTCGAGCTGAGTCGAATGACACCAAAATCAACGAAATCCGACTTGATTTGACAAAGTTATGATCTTTTCTTTTAGCTCCTTACCTATGGCATCTGTGGAAATTTTTGCTGCTACGGAGGCCCCAAATACGTCCAGAGCAAGGGAGATAGGAATAGGTTTATGTTACGAGCCCAGACCCATCGCCCGTAGACTCCCCGCGAGGCGCGTGCCGCAAAACCCCGCGCGAAGCGCGGGGTTTTGCACAAGCGCCTCGCCGACGACCCATAGGTTTAGGTTTTTTTGTTTTTTGTGTCATAACTTTGTCTAATCTTGTCCAATCACGGTGATTTTGGTGTCATTCAACTCAGCTCGTCGAGCCCTTTCGAATGAGCTATTATTTGCATATTTTAATTTTTTGACCCCAAAAATTTTAAAATTTCGGGGGTCTGTAACTCGGCCATATGAGGTCGGATTTCGTTGATTTTTGTGTCATTCGACTCAGTTCGATGAGCTCTTTCGAATGAGGTATAATTTGCATTTTCGAATTTTTCACCCCAAAAAAGTGCTTGGTCCCCCCTATGGTTTTTCGGTTTTTGGGTGCTTATATCTCAGCCCCTGTATGAGTCCGCACGAAAATTTTTTCACATTTCGACTCAACTCGACGAGCTCTTTCGATTAACATATGTTTTGACCCATTTGCTTTCTGTTCAGTATTCCGAAATTTTTCCAAAAATTTTCTAGAAAATATCTTAAATATAGCACGAGATATGACACGAAATACAGGTGCGTCTATCATTTTCTGACACAGTGTACGTCCAAAAAAGAATTAGAAAAATTAATTTATATAAAATTGTAAAAATTGAAATTCTCACTTTAAATTTTTATTTAATTTTAATTTCATAAAAAATTATTTAAAATTATTCTTAAAAATCCAAAAAATCCACCCGACACCTAAGCCACTCAACCACAAGTCTCTTAACCTCTGACTAGGCATCGAACTCACCTCTAAGTCATTAACGTCTTTGGTGAAGACTAACACCTTAACCACTCAGCCAGTCGCCCACATAATGACAATATAAAAAATTAAACATATCTTTTTCGATTTTCCTATTAATACCAAGTACGAGAAGTACGAGCTCGTACTTAGGCCTCGTACCTCGTACTTTTCACTTTTTTTGGCCTCGTACTCGTACTTCGTACCTGCCCAAAATTTTTGCTCGTACTCGTACTCGTACTTCGTACCAGGTACGAGTACGAGGTACGAGTACGAATTTTGGTACGAGCTTCGAAGCACTGATCATAAGGCTGCGCGTTATTTTGGGCGTGTCCCGAATATTCCACATATTGGTCACCAATATTTAAAAAAACGGAATATATTTTAGCCGGGGAGGGGTCTCAACCGAACTATTACCATATAATCTAGTAATATTAGCTTTTTAATTAATCATTCATATGTATAGCTATAAAATTAATTTTCATATAAAATATTTTTTATGAACAATTTATTTTCTATATCATTTAATTATATTATAATTTCAATTATTATGTTATTTAAAATAGTTGTTTTGTTGAATTTATTGGTAATTATTTTTTATTTTAATATATTTTAGTAAATCCGAAAATTTTAGATCTTTAGCAATCTAAAAAAGAATTTTCAGCTCCCATATGCTGCTTGTATTTATTGTTTAGGCATAAAATTGTGGAATAGGGGTGTCTTTTCGGGTCCACCCCAGAAGGTCTAGACCTCCGTCTTAATATGCACAAATCCTTATTTATCCGCACAAAATTTGTATTTGTCCTTAATAACTATGTTAATAACATAATAATTTTAATATTTTAGTTACTATGTGATCTAGAAGAGGTATGCTATAAAAATAAAAAAGGCCTAACAACTAAAGGTCTCACAACTAAGGCCTCACAAATGCAAGGACTAAATTCTATAAAAAAATTTACTAAATTCTATAAAATATTTGAATTTAAGCAATAAAATGTAAACTAAATTAATTCTCCCTCTGAGAATTACAAATAAATCAGTTATAATAAGAACCGGATCCTAAAGTCCGGCTCCACCTAAAAATACTATCTACGAGCTTCTATCATTAAGGCATATCTGTTGGGTATGTATAAAAGGCTGAGGCTTTAGTTAATCTCTGTTAGTCAGTCGTTAGTCTATTCGGCTAGTATGTTATTCTAGTCAGTTACCTGTTTTTTTGTACCAAATTTTTAGGTCTATTTATGTCCAATAGACTCAACTGTCAGTCCGCAAATTTCTGGCCCGCACAGTTCGGGTCCGCAAAATTCTTTTAAAATCCGCAAAGTTCGGCGCGCCTCTTGTAGATAAAGCATAGTTGTTAGTTCTACCTTAATTATGTTATTTCTCGAACACCCCGCAGTCCGATACATAACAATATCCGCATGCATAAAATGCATTTGCATGTTTTGTGAGGCCCTAATAATTACATACTAATCAAATTTAAACATTTTAGTATCCTGGTAGTATAATACATGAGGTAAGGAGTTACTATCATGCTACTCAAATTTAAACATTTCAGGTTCCTAAAACTCTAGATGAGAGACGCAAGCTAGATAAGCTAGTAAAAGGTAGAATTTGCGTTGATGAAGTAAATAATAAATTAATTGAATGCAATAGAAATGTCAAGCGTCCTATTTGCTTTACTATTATAAAAAAAACGGATTGGAACACAAAAAACACAGCTATGCAAGACCATATATATTATAATAGTAATTGAATTTTTAATCTAAATAAAATGATTGGGTAAATCCACCTTCTTCCGATATACCTCAGGCTTCTTCCATATTCAGTGCCGCAGCGAAAATCATGAAAATTATGTAAGGGCAATAAGCTAGCGGAGGATAAAGGGCTATTTGTTCCCACAGAGTTGGGTCAGAATTCCGATTTCCGACGTTTTTTCCTTCCGATTTCCAAAAAAATTTTTATTTCCAATTCCGAGTTTTGAGCCAGTTCCGATGACTGTTTCGACCCACCTCTGGTTCCCACCCATATCTTGATTTTTCTATTTTTGTTATTAACATTATTTACGTAAAATAAAAAAATGATCAACAATAGGGCTGTGCGCCAAAACTTTCGCGTGACGCGCAAGATCACAGACTCCAATTACTCAACTTTTTATAACATGCCACCCTCAAAAAATTTGAACTCACGTTTATTTTTATAGGAAGGAGGATTTACTGATACCTGGCCTTCAGAAATTTCTAGAATTGGCGTTTTGCTTTCATTTTTGTCCGATTTATGGTATTTTGGGTTTGCCGTGTTTTAAAAATTTGAGCAATTGGCGTCTGTGATCTTGCGCGCCACGCGAAAGTTTTGGCGCACAGCCCTGTTGTTGATTAACTTTTTATTCTATTATAGGTTCGGCAGCGCAAAAAACAGCGGCGCAAAAGTCGAAGACCCTTATTTAGTATTGCAGGCACTTTTTAGTGTAGACAGATACAAATGTATGATCTTTCTAGCATTTTACAAGATTTTAAGTTAAACAAGGATGTGGAGACTGTCTCGGATTTGATGATCTTTGTCTGGATTGTGACTATGGTCAATGCAATTCTGTTAAAGAATTGGTTAGAGATCGTGGATTGCAAACATGTCTGGCTGACCATAATGTACAAGGAGCCATGGAACTTTGTTATAAAGGAGTTCATGGATGTTTTATTACTCATTGGCTAAAACAGGAAGGTAAAAAAGGGTAATGTAAAAAAGTACATGTAAAAAAGGGAGTGGTTTTTCAATATAAAGGATCTAACCTGTTATAATTTAGCGATCGAATTTCCTAATTTGATCGGCTAAAACCAGCTCGCATTCTTCCCAAATGCAGTCCTCGTTTCTGCATTTTGGAACAAGAAAAGTATCAGAATGCAGCAGAATGCATTTGTGGAAGGTTGAATTCGAGCTGGACATAATCTTTATTCTTGTATCACAACTAGAGTTGATCAAAACGATACTGGTATCGGCCAACCCGAGACCGAGATTGACCGATACTCAAGAACCCGATACCGAGACCGATACCAACATTTTGAGCCGAGACCGATACCGAGAAACGATACTGACCGAGACTAACAAAAATTTTTATTTTATGTCAAAAAATACGTGAAAAAATAATTTATTCATTATTTTCATTATCCAAATCATCAGATAAATACTCTTCATCATCTGGATCCGATCAGGCTTGGCAATGGATACAAATTTTTGTGTCCGTATCCAATTTTCAGCGCTGCAGGCAAAAATTTGAGAATTTTGGAAGGCCATGAAGTCAGCGCGCTCATCCCTGCTTCCGATCATTTTAAATCCCCTTAATTCACTGGTGGGAACAACAGTTGCCGAAAATAGGAAGGCTCTGTAATCAAAATCTTGAAAATCTAACCCGAGGGCTCGGAAAATTCAACATTTCAGCGCCGCAGACGAAAATTTATTAAATTTTGGAAGGCCAAGTCACCAAATTTCTTCCTTTTTCAGCGCCGCAGGCGAAAATTTTTTGAATTTTAGAAGACCTTATTCGAAAAAAATCACTTTCTGTGTTATGGACGGATATCCGAAAAAAGTATGGACGAAAACTTGGACAATATTGAGGATTTTGTTTCTTTGAGTCAGTATCGTTTCTCGCCGAGAAATGGCCCGAGAATATCGGTATCGGTTTCGAGACCAACGGAGACCGATATTGGAAAAAAGCCGAGAATCTCGGTATCGGTCTCGTCCTGTCCAACTCTAATCACAACATTGGGTTCCTTGGATGAATTTATAAACGTTTTATTTTCAATAAAATTAAAGGTAGATTCTGGGGTGGCTGTGAAAAACAATCTGGTAGCAATTGTGATCCAAATAGGCATTGTTATCATTGCGAAGGCAGTAACTGTAATACTGTAGAAAAATTCAAAGAGGCCTTTTATTGCTATATAAAAGATAATAAAGGAAATATAAAACTTGGAAATGTTTGCGGAGAAAAAATTTGTTACGTATACATTGATAATAAAGGTAAGGATACTATTCGGCTATAATTTTTTATGCCCGATCCAATCCGAATGAATCATATCATTCGAAAGCCCTTAATAGGCGCTATCTTTTATCCAACTGGTTGGATTAAGTCTGATCGGCCGTTAAAAAGTTATAACTCGTTAATTGCAAGAAATCGTTGTTTAACATAACAGAGGGTGATCCCGTAAATAATTTGTTCTACGGAAATAAAAATTACTCGGTGTTTTAGGAGGGGGACAGCTCCCAAGTAGGCGCGCGGCAGGTAGGTACCCATGGTGGGAGCTATAAATTTGTTCAAAATTATTAAATCTGGTACGCCCTGGTATGATTCATGCACCTCGAACAGCTGAATCGAATCATACGACAAGTTGAACGAAGTTATAGCCTTGCGGTACCCCGGCCTCGCAGTACAATGGCCTGCTTCAGATTTGTTACTTTCTGTTATTACTAAAAAATTTTTTAACTCAGGTGGTCAAAATTATGGTTGCGGTAAATGCCCCGAAGTAGTAAACTTTTGTTATGAATGCAACACAAAAGAATGTAATTCGAAGCATAATTTTGATAACGCTTTCAAATGTTATGAAAGTAATGGAAAGTTGTCAAGTAAAATAGCAATTGGATGTAACAGTAATAAATGTTATTTAGCTTCAAATATAAAAGGTAAATTTATTGGGACGTGTGTAGTTTACCCCCCCCCCCCTCTACAATAAGCTCAGAGTCTTATCTTCATTATACTTTCCTATAAAGGGGAAAGGATTAAGGGGTACGCAGAAGTAATCGACTTTCTCTTCTGTTATGGTCCGTATTGTAAATTAATGTTGTGAGTAGGTTAGCTTATTATAAAACATTTTAGACTCTACTCATCCAGAGTTACTGTTTACACACACAGCACTGAGAGAAAAAGAGGGTGGGGCTTATTGGGGTGTGGGGGTGGGAAACTACACAAGTACCATTTTCTACGATTTATAAAATTTTTTTTATTAAAGAAGGAGATTCTGAAGAAATACTAGATAAACACACAAAACAAGGTTGTGGCGATTGCCCTCAAGTAGAAGGACAATGCAGGACTTGCACAGAAAAGTTATGCAATTCTCTATCCTTTTACAGGAAACAATTTTATGCATGCCGTACTTTTAATGATAAATATGTGATATGCGCTCCCGGAACAGAAAAATGTTATTATGGAGAAAATGTAAATATACATAGTACTGCTTTACACAACAGCGTACCGCGAGGCCAAGGTACCGCTGAGCTATACTTCGTTCAAAATTGTCGGATCCGGAACGCCCTGGTATGCTTCGATCCAGCTCGACGTGCTAAACGGATCCAACCAGGGAAATTTTGAATGAAGTTATAGCTCGGCGATATCTTGGCTCGCAGTACCCTGGGGTGTACCCATCAGGGAACGAGCCGTCCCGATTCCCGAAAATCGGGAATTTTACTTTTATGTAGGCTCGTTCCCTGGTACCCATAGTAGTGAATTCGAAACAAGCGTTTTTTATTTTTTAAGAAGGCTGGTTGCGGAAAATGTGAAGGGGATTTTGATTGTTTTGAATGCAATACAAATAACTGTAACACAAAGGATAATTTCAATAAGGTGTTTAGATGTTATGAGAGTAATGGGAAAATTACATATACGAAAGCAAGAGAATGTGAAAAGAAAAAATGCTATCTAGCTTTTAATATTAAAGGTTGAAATAACATGATATTATTGTAAGAACGGGGAATTGAAGGTGGCCAGTCGAGCGTCAGCCGACTTTGATCGGCTATAACTTTTTTATGTCTGATCCAATCCGGACAAATATAGGTATTCCCTCGATATCAGGGCTGTGTGCCAAAATTTTCACGTGGCGCGCTAAACGCCATTCTTTCAAATTTTTAAATCACGCCAAACGCATAACGCCAAAAATTGGCCAAAAATGGACGCCAAACGCCACGACGCACAGCCCTGCTCGATATGCAGTATTTTTTTCCAATGGGATGGATCAAGTCTTGTCACCTATTAAAAGATTATGATGTGATAAATGCAAGAAATACTTGGGTTTTCACGCTTATCGAGTTGTAACCTTTTAATGGGCGATCAGGCTTGATCCATCCAGTTGGAAAAAAGATAGCGCTTATCGAGGGCTTTCGAACGGTAATGGGTGGGATAACGGGTTGACTTAGTTTCCCAACCCTTCGATAGGTTGGGAAATTAAGTCAGGAATCCACCTTATTCGGATTAGATTAATCACAAGCGGATCAAATTCGGCTGACGCTTAACCAGTCACGCTCAACCAACCCCAACTCTATTATTGTAGAGAACCTTAGCATGAATAATTTTTATATTTAAGAAGGAGAATTGGAAACCATATATGAAAAACATACAGAGCAAGGTTGTGGAGATTGCCCTTCTGGTAAAAGTCATTGCAAGACATGCTCTAATAGTTTATGCAACGTGAAACAATTTGCCGAAACAAATTTTCTTATGTGTAATGCTCCTGATTGGAAGAAAACGCTATGCCCTCCTGGCGTAAATGAATGTAATTTTGGTTATAGGGTACGGAATTATTTATAATACACAGGGAAAGTGTGAAATTGAGGAAGCAAGTTTGACCATTATGTTCATATTAAGATAGATTATAATATGGTTGGACACAAGTGGTTTAACCGAACCGGAACCGAAAACCGGGCTGTAGTTTCTTTCATTTTCACCCAGGGCTGTGCGCCATTGCGTTTTGGCGTGGCGTCCATTTTTGGTCGATTTTGGCATTTGGCGTGTTTTAAGAATTTGAAAATTGGCGTTTTGCGCGCCACGCGAAAATTTTGGCGCACAGCCTTGTTCTTCATTATAGCTTGAAGTGGCAAAGTCTATTGGATGTGGAAAATGTCCTGCTGATGTTGAATTTTGGTGTATTAGCTGTAAAACAGCATTTTGCAATACACAAGATAATATGAATAATGCATTTAAATGTGGAGAAAGTACTAACGGAAAATATTCTGATCACAAAGGTAGAGGATGCGAGGCAAATAAATGCTTTATTTCTGTTGATCTTCTTAAAGGTATTTTTGGAGTTGGCAGTCTTCAAGACCCCTAAAATAGGTTCAAGATAGGTCATAGGCCCAGAAGGCCTAAATATGTTTTTAGGCTCAAATAGGTTCAATGACGAGACCGGACGGTACTGTAGTACGACGGTATTTTTCGGTAATTATCGGTATTCCGTATCGGTAGTACGGTACGGAATAACGACCGATAAATTTTTTTATTCATTCCGACCATAATACGGTACCGATGAAAATGTATCGGTATTTTTCGGTATTTCAGTACGGATTACCGTTCAGTACGAAATTCCGGTCTCTATTCCAATGTGAGGCATGATACAGTACCAAATAAGTGTTTTTTGAGTTTTATTCACCATTACAAAATGAAAAATAGGTGGGAACCTGAAAAGTCGGACTCTAATTATTAATTAAAATTTGTATTTCCCCAATTTCTAAGGTAAAACGGAAGAAAAGGCGTTAGAAAAATATACAAAGCAAGGCTGTGGAGAATGCCCCAAGGATGCAAAACACTGTAGAACATGCACAACAGATTTTTGTAACCTTAAGGATCTCTATCAAGAAGTGGGATATTGCTGGAAAAATGATAATGAAATTATAGAATGCAGTAAAAAGGAATATAAAGGAAAGTGTTATTATGCTTATTACTATGATAAAAAAGGTAGGGGATTTACGTGACACCTCGAAAAGGGGGACACGCCCAACTAGGCGCGCGTCCAGGCGCAGAGCTATAACTTGCTGTAAAATTTCTATCCTTTATCAATTTTGGTACCAATCTCTTTATCTCGATGATAGGAATCGTTTAATACTAAATTAGATAAGATTCGGACATCTTAAAGCAAGTTATGGCTAAGCGCCGTTATACCCTCGCGCCTAATTGGGCAGTATCTAGTGCTTCGCCGGAATCGCAAATTTGGCCGGAACCTGAACAGAAATTTTGACCGAAGCCGGACCGGAACCAGAACCAAAAAATCCCGGAACTTCCGGCCTACCTGAACCGGAACTTCCGGTGAAGCTTTAGCTGTATCCCTTAAAAAGGTGTACCCCTCAAAAGCATCTAAATTTTTTTACAAATAGTTGAACAAGGCTGTGGAGACTCCCCAAAGAAAATGCAAAATGTATTAAAATATGCCAATTGTGATAAAACTATATGCAACACAAAAGAATTTTTTGAGAAAAATTTATTTTGTTTGAATAAAGGAAAGGAAGAGAAGAATCACTTGAAAGGAATAAAACAATGCAATGAAAAATGTTTTGTTTTTAGAGATTCTGATGGAAAAGGTAAATATCAGGAATGGTCTTCGCCTACAGTAGAATTCTGGTTTTTTACCCTTCCGCGTTCCACTTCCTCTTTATAAAATATGGGAGGGAAAAAAGTCGGAAAATTGGTATTTGTGTAGTTCACCCCCCATAAGCCACGCCCCCTTTTTATTCTATCATTGAAGGGTTAGGTACTTATCAGCATAGGTTAAGCTGAAAATAAAGGAAATATTGGCTCAAATGCCATTTTTAAGAAAATAATGATAAAAGAAAAAGGGGCGGGGCTTATGTGGGTGGGAGAAACTACACAAGTACCAAAATTTTTAATATGAAATTATAATAATTAAAGTTGAGCAAGGTTGTGGGAATTGTCAAGGAAAGGATTCTAAAGATTGTTATGCCTGCAAAGAGAATTATTGCAACGAAGAAAAAAATGTTTACAAACATTGTTGGGAAAATAATGGAAAAATATGTAAAAATAAATATTTGGAAGAGTGTTTCACAGAGAGGACAAAAACAAATGGAGGTATCTAATAATCTAGAGACGGATTTTTATTGAAAATAGCAAAATATGGCCATAAAATATTGAAATAAATTGGCAAAATATTGACACACCCTGAAGGGGTACAGCCCAATTAGGCGCACGGCCATAACGGCGCTTAGCCATAACTTGCTTCAAGATTTCTGAATCTTACCAAATTTAGTATTAAACGATTCCTCTCATCGAGCTAAAGAGATAGGTACCAAAACTGATAAAGGACAGAAAATTTCCACCAAGTTATGGCCTTGCGCCGTTATGGGCGCGCGCCTAATTGGGCATGTCCTTGATTAATGATAGACGCACAGATGTGCTCGGCTTATTTATATTCAGATTTAACCAAATTTATTTTATAGTAAATAGAGGATGTGGAAAGTGCCCCAGTAAAACATGCGAAACGTGCAACAAAAACCGTTGTAATGATGGACAGGGCCTTAAATATTACTGTAAAAGCAAAAAGGGTGAGAAAGGAATGATAAAATGTGATAAGCCTGAATGTTACATTAAAGCTTTGGATGAGAGTAAAAATGGTTAGTTGCTACTAGTTCAAAAATTTGGAAAATGCCGGATACGTTTTCGGGATTTAGAAATAGTTTATCTCGTGATCGGAATTTAGTACCGTCTTACCGACTGTATTATCGAGAAATACAGAAAATTACAGATAATTTTTCATTGGTACCGTATTCCGTACCGTATTACTAATATGAAATACCAGTAAATACCAAAAAATACGGCCGTAGCTTGAGAATTTTGGAAGGCCAAGAAGCCCTTTTCAAAGCCAGATATGATAGGAAAATTCCCGATTTTTCTGAATATTTTGGGAAGTCGGGAACATGACTCCTAGGGAAAAAATCATGACACAAAATAATTGGAAATTCCCGATTTTCTGGGATCAAGAATTTGGTCTTGTTGTAGTATAATGGGAAAAGAAAGGACTAATAAATGAGTATATCCTACAATTAAAAATTTCAGAGTTTGATTTTGGCTGTGGAAATTGCGAAGATTCGGACTTAAACTGCGCGCAATGCAAGAATGGGACTTTGTGTAATACTGAAATGTTCTTCAAGAATGTAATATATTGTTGGCAGAATATTAGTTCTGGTAGAGAAGAGAATAGCCTGAAAACAGAATGTGAAGATAGATGTTTTGTTGTAAGGTATTATTCTGGATCAGGTTTGTTTAAACACAAAAAATATTTCTTATCAATAAATTAAAGTCGCCCAAGGCTGTGGCTTCAGTTGTCGAAGGTTTACCGGATCTAAACACGACTGCAAAAATTGTTATACAAAATATTGCAATGTAGAAAGTCTTGTTCCAAAACACTGCTGGGGTAGCAATGGGACTATATGTAAAACATCGTTTGAAACTCCTTGTTTTGTGGAGAGGATGAAGAATAACACAGGCAATGACTAAACACCGTAAATACTTTAATATAAGCCCTGGGCTTATATTTTTCAATAGGTCTCTTCAGATGGGCTTATATTAGAGTATTTACGGTATATACCGCGAGTCCAGTATACCGCAAAGATATAACTTTGTTCAAAATTGGCGAATCCGGGATGCCCTGGTATATGTAGTTTGAACAGCTTGTCGAGCCGCATCGAACCATACCAGGTAGGGTTGTTCCCCTAAGGGGGGGGGGGCACGGGGAACAATTTTAGTGGAGGCAGCGCCACGGGGGGTTCAAAAAATCTCTCAAATTCCCCGACTTCGGGGATGGTGAACAACTGTAATACCAACAATTTTAAACGAAGTTATACTTGGCGGTATACTGGACTCGCGGTATAACGGAGCGTCCTCATATATTTAAAAAGAAATTTTCTTATTTTAAGAGAACAAAGGATGTGGAAAGTGTAATTCTACCTCGTGTAGAGACTGTCAAGCGAGTCGTTGTAATAATTGGAATAATACTTATTACTGTAAAAGTGTCGAAGGAATTAATGGAGTTAAAGAATGCAACATGAAAGATTGCTACATTTTAAAGATGAATAAAGGTACTATTGAATAAGTAAGTATAGGGCAAATCAGCCGATCCATGGTCAGAGGCGCTTAACCGAGGGGCAGTCTGATGTAGTGTTGGAGATGTAAGAATGATTCGCCTAGCCGCATTCGAAACCCTTAGGCGGGGGTTAAACTAACATAAGGATAAAAGTTAAAGCATTAGTCTTGTCTCAGTCGGTAGAGCACCTGTATGTGGTGAGCGAAAGCCCGAGCAATACCTAAGAGGAGGTCGCAGGTTCGATTCCAGCCTGCCAAACTAGAGCCAATATTCATGATTTAGAATTTGAATTTTCAGCCGGGAATCGTAATGAATTCTATTACGACTGTGGAAAATGTCCAGTTAACAACGAATTCTTCAAAAATACATCCAATTTATCCTTCTCCAAAAAATTGGTTGGAAAAAATTTAAATGAAATTCAATGTGCAGAATGCAATAACAGTCCCTTGTGTAACACTGAAAAGTTTTTGGAGAAGCAATTGTTTTGTTTGGAAAAGTCGGAGAATGAAACAAAGATAGTTAAAGGGACAAGAGTTTGCAAGGATAAATGCTTTGTCTTGAGAGATTTCACTTCTTGGAAGGGTAGGGGATTGTCATTACTAGCAAACATATTATTGATCCTGTGCCACCTTTATTCACCCAAATATTCGCATAAGACCTCCTGGGTAATTTGACAAGTAGGGGCATGACCTTCGAGCCGATCTCCAGGGGTTTTGACCTTCTGGGGGTGGATCCCGTATCTTACAATTTTGTTAATGGGGAATAGGAGTAGAAGGAAGATTTGGGGAGATATTTAGCCAAATAATACCTTAAATTATTACCCTTTCCTAGTAAAACAAGGCTGTGGAAAGTGTTTGAAAAACAACACAATTGAATGTATCGTATGCAATGAGGATTATTGTAACACTGAAGATAAAGTTTCCAAGCTTTGTTGGACAAATACTAAAGAAAAGTGCAAAACTAAAAGTCCTTGTTATTCATTGAGAACATCAACAAATGGGGGTTTTAATTTAATTTACAAATCTGGTGCTTGTGTAGTTGCCCCCCCCCCCATAAATCCCGCCCCTTTTTCACTCATTTTCTTACAAAAATACCATTTGGTTCAATATTTCCTTTTTTATTTTGTTAGCTTACCATATGGTAAGATGAAATACCCTCTCTAATTTTTGAACATACGGTCTGGTGCTGTGCATGAGTACGGTAAGGGTGAGTAGAGTACTCGTACTCTTCCCAAAAAATCTTCTGGGAATAAATTAAGCTACTAAGATCCTAGACTCAAGACCACAGCAGACCACATCCTTTAGAGGACCCTTTTCCTTCTTTAAAAGAAAGGAAGGGAGGAGAAAAGGGGCGGGGCTTATGGGGGTGGGGGGAACTACACAAGTAATAACATGAGTGTTTAAATTTAAAAATTAAATTTTTTAAAGTCAAAAAAGGATGTGGAAAATGTCCTTTCCATACTTGTGAAGAATGTAATGAACATCTTTGTAATAATCAAGATAATTTCTATTGCTTTGGCTTCATGGGTAGTAATAAAAAGTGTAAGAAATCTGACTGCTACATTGCTAAAATTGAAGAGAAGAATGGAGGTGTGTCCTTTATATATTTCTTTAAACTAGGGTTAGACCCCCGTTCCCGGGGCAGGGAAATTGCCCGGAGGAAAACCGAGAGGGCTCCGCCCCCGTTCCCCGAAATCGAGTTCCCGCGCACCCCATTGACCTAGTCCCCGTTCCGTGAATTTCCCGCAGCCCCCGTTCCGTAAATTTCCCGCAACCCCCGTTCATCGAATCTCTCTTAACCCTCGTTCCCTGGATTCCCCGCAACCCCATTCCCCTAAGTTCCACAACCCACATTCCCCGAGGTTCCGCAACCCCTTCCCCTTAAAATTTGGTCTCACACTACCTTAAACCCTAATATTTAGACGAGAAGATAGACCAATTCCACTATGATTGTGGAAAATGTCCATCAGACATTCTCGACCTTTCTCCATACATAAAGACTAAAGACACAACACTCGATAACAAAATAAAGAAAATAAATATGAGTAATGTTCAATGTGCCCAGTGTAACAATAAGCCAGCTTGTAATCTCGACACATTCTTTGAAAGTCAATTGTTTTGTTGGGAAAAAGAGTTGAAACAATGGACTGGAACGAAGGGAACCAGAGTTTGTAAGAAAGGATTCTGCTTTGTTGGGACTAATAAAAGAGAAATGGGTAAATTAGAAGGTATTTGTCGGTTATCTGAAGTCTGGACAGGATGTACCGCAAAGCTATTGTAAGGATGGTTCACCTAGAGCATTAAATGCGTTTAGGCTGGGGTTAAGCGATCTAGAAGGATAAAAGAGAAAGCATTAGTCGATGCTCCGATAGCTGTGGTCTAATCCAGCACTGGTACATTTAGGTTAGCCTCGACGAGCTGAATCGGACAATGCCAAGCCCCGTCCCGGATTCGATAGTTTTGAACGAAGTTATAGCTCGGCTGTACATCAGGGTGTGCCCGCGAGTGATGCGGAGATTCCAAAATTTTGCCCCAGACCTTTACCGGTTCTTTTTCCGGAACCGGAACCCCCGCATCACTGGTGCCCTCACGGGATAACTGATGCATACCATCTTTAATGATCATTCTTGAACATTCTTCTACTTGTTTAATTTAAGGAATAGCGCAAGGTTGCGGTAAATGTTCTGACAAACAAAATCTCGAAAAATGTGTTGATTGTTCAGATTCACTCTGTAATGAGGAGACAAAACTATCTCAAATCAAATGTTACCAACTTAAATCCAATCAACAGCCTTATGTGGCGAAAGCTAAGACATGCCATCCAGCAATTGATAGTTGCTACGTTGCTAGGGATATCTTCTGGAGGGGTAAAAAATTTTGAAGAGTTCTTGGAACCTATTTATCCACCCCATTTATTCGCAAGCTCAAAAGAGGCTCAAAATGGTCAACCAAACCTATGGGATTTGTCGAGATGCTTGTGCAAAACTCCATGCTTTACGAAAGGTTTTGTGGCACGCGTTTCGTGAGAGTCAACGTTTGCCTCGAGTTAATGCGTAGTAACATGGGCTTATTGTTGACCTGTGAATAAATGGGGGCGAATAAATAGGGTAATAATGAGCCGTGTCTTGCGAATAAACGGGGTAGAGGTACCTAAAGTAAATACCGTATTGTCTCTAATAGAAGCCCTGGACGTCTATTTTTCAATACCCCTCATTGAGTTGGCTTCTAATAGGGCATGGGCTTTTGATGGAGACGGGCTTTTATTAGAGACAATACGGTGAGTTCCGAATCCTTTTGTTCAGAACTTCCCTTATTTTGCCCTTCAGAAAATTAATTTTTAGCCGAACAAGGCTGCGGGGAATGCCCTTCAAAATACGAAAATTGTATGACTTGTAAAGACACTGATTTGTGTAATGAGGAGTTTTTACTTCCCGTATCTACAACGACTGAAGCAACTAGTTGGGTATCTTCCATAACGAAAGCAACGACTAAAAAAGGACCAACTACTCTTATTAAAGGGACAACACATCGTTCTTCTCCGAAATCGGGTGCGCGAATGAACAAAAATGAAAATAATTGGAAGGCGTTGACTTTATTAACTTTGATAATTTACTATATTTTTTAATTAAAATTGATGTTTTAAACTGGATAAATATATTTATATGAATTTAATATGCTTGAGTCCACTGGCATGAATTTATTAGTTGAATCCATAGCCCAGGTTTCTCAAACCTAAAAATCTGCGTTCAACCTGAGTACTTTTTCCTCTAAAGTCTATATTCTAAGTATTATTCTTCTGTCTCCAGCAAAAAATAGTCGAGCAAAAAATACCCTCTTAAGGCGTACTTATATCATAGAGTGTGCTTCCGTTATCGTGTAGTTCTATTAGATCATGCTTAATTAAGTTTCAGATACCTATTTTATTTTATTAAATTTATATTAAAAATTAGCGTTTTGGCGTTCATTTTTGGCGATTTGCGTTTGGCGTGTTTTAATAATTTAAAAAGTTGGCGTTTGGCGCGCCACACAAAATTTGGCGCACAGCAAATTCTGCGTTGGCGATTTGCGTTTGGCGAGTTTCCACAAAAATCTGGACAAAAATTGATAATTTTTGAACAAGAAAAGTTATTCCAAAAATTGTTGTTGCGTCTTTTAGCTTATTTGGCTTAAGATTTATGCATTTTCCCCCATTTTGGACGGAGAGGAGAGTTCCGGCTGTCACTTTCCGACTCTTGAAAGATCTCTGAATCATTTTTAGACTGATGTGGCACTGAAAATTTTAAAAAATCTTTAAAATATTTTAAATTTTATATCCGCAATTGTATAGAATTTCTGGGTTTCGACCTTCTGGGGTGGACCCGTCGTACTGCCTGATTAACCAAAGTAAAATTAATTTTTTTAAACTAAAAATAATTGGGTGAATCATTAAAATTGAATATTTTTGTAAAAAAATATTTAATCTATTAAATAAATAAAAATTTATTTTCCCAAAACAGTCATTTATTTTATTAAATAAAAAGTTATTTAATCATTTAGTTTTATAAAGTGCTATTTTGTTTTAATCATATAATCATTTTATTTTTTTAAATGAATATTGGGAGTTGATTCTCTAATTAAAAAAAATTTTTTTAATGAAAGCTTATGTCATATATCCCTTACGTCCCCACTAGAGAGCGAGCTGGGCCTGGACCAAGGCCTGGGTTTTTCCTGTACCCAGAGTCCAGGCCCAGGCATTTTTTGACCTTCCTGGGTTTTTCCTGGACTACAGGCCCAGGATCCGGCCCAGGCCAATAAATCAAACCCGGAACCCAGGAACAGGCCCAGGCTTTTCAGAAATCTCGATCTCTTGTCCCCATATACATAAGGGGCACCATTGAGGTTGGAAAAATAATACACCTTATAATGAGGTGTCTCTTAAATAGAGGGTATCTCTTAAGTGCCTACCTCTTACCCCCCCCCCCCCGGTACCCAGGGGAAAAATAATACACCTTATAATGAGGTGTCTCTTAAATGGAGGGTATCTCTTAAGTGCCTACCTCTTACCAGTAGTCAATCAGAGCTTAAATAACGTCTCTTAAATAGGGAGGTTTCTTGTATTGGGATAATGGGGTAACTTATAATGAGGTGTCTCTTAAACAGAGGGTATCATATAGGCAGCTCGTTCCACTCATTTACCAACCAAATTTTATGGAACGTCTCTTAGATAGAAGCGCACCTAATATTGGAGGTATAGAGTTTCGTTTATTTTTTCAATTTTCAGAAAATATTTTTAAAAATGGTCAAAAAAGAAGTTATTCTTTGTATTCAAATTTTTCTGATTTTTATTTTTGAATATTTTAAAAATAAAGTTGTTGGTCAAGATATAACTCATGAGGATGATAAAAATTAGTAAACAAATATAAATAAGGCAAAATAAAAATACTGTAATCCCTAGGGCATTATGAAAAATCGTGGGGGAATTCTGATGTAATCCCTGGGGGCACATTAATTGGGGGTGGGGACATGCCCCATAAGAGTCGAAAATTTTGAGGGGGTCGGGTTTCGACAAAATCTTCCGGAGTTGGGGTTAGACGGAGTCGGGGTCCAAGCCTAATTTTAAGACTAAGGCCTGTTGAAAATACCCAGAAAACACTCCTTTGGTACTTTGGTTAAGTGGGTTGTCTAACAAATTTGATGTCTGAGGTTCGAGTCCGGTCGTCGATATCTGATTTATTTTTGACTTTAAAATATTCAAATATGTAAAATAAACAAATAGAACGAATTTTCGAGCTTCTAAGATTTTTTAGTGCTTATCTGACGGATATGATAAACACCCACCATAAAATCCCTTACCTGGCATATGATCAGTGTATGCTTCGGCCCGGACAAAAACATCAAGGCAATTTTGGATTTATTTTTGAAAGGCCAGGAAATTTGTTGTGCGATATGTATGTTAATAGAAATTTTCAAAAAAATTTTCAAAAATTTTCGAAAATTTTTAAAAATATTTCAAGGCTTTTAATTTGCTACCCTGGCCAATTAAGCGGAAACAACACATTAAATGGATTGATAACATCAATTCCATATCGTATGGCGAAGCATGAGGTAATTTTTTTAATTTTGGCGTTTCGTCTAGGCGTTATTTTTAAATCCAAAAAATGGCGTTCTGTGAGGAACGCAAAAACAGGCCACAGATTTTAAACACGATTCAAATTCTAGGCAAATCCAATAAGCCGATTATGTGCAGAAAAACGCAAAAAACATTGTGAAGTAGAAGGTGGATGTACTGCTGGTAAAGCTCCCTTCCATATCTGGCATGGAATTATGCTCAGTTCGAAATATGAGAAACCGGCTGGTTTCAACGAATCAATCTTCACGACGACAATTAAATTGTCTTTCACAAACAAAGAGTTGAGGGGATTTTTAATTAATATGTAGTTCACCAAGCATGCCATAGTAGAATAAATTTCCCTAATTTTATTGGAGGGGGGTCAATTCCAAGATGTCATGACATTTGTGTAAATTTCAGGAGTGAGTGCATTGCGCTCACCCCTGTTGTGGAATAGGACAACCAAGTCTTTTTCGGTTCGATTCCGGGTATCCTAAGATTTTCAAGGAATCGTCAATCCCACTCCTGTTGGTCCTGCCCAATATCTTTTACAATTTAGGTACATCCTGAACAAGACCTCGCTCTTCGCAATTGAGTTTGGAGATAAAAATCATTTTGCTACACGTGTTCGCGAAATGACCAAGGAAATGAAAAACGGAAAAGCCAAACTTGTCCCTGGAAATATAATTAGAATGAATGATGGAAGAGAGCTTAGTGAAAAATTTTATGAACATGTGAACATTGGGGCTTATTTGCATAATTATACGGGGATTTGGACTCTGGGATTGGATATGTTACCAACAACTGGGCAACGGACTTTAAATTTGTTTGTATATAAAGGGTGTTCTTGTGGATTGGAGGCTTGGGTGGGTTTTATAATGATATACAATCGGAAAAAAATACCCCCAGTGCTAGGAGATTAAAAGGGATATTAGTGATTTGGGGAATTCAGAGGGATATCGGGGGGATTTGGGTGCGGGGGGGGGATTAAGGATATCAGGGATTCGGGGAATTCAGAGGTATATTGTGGGGATTTGGGTGTCGAAGGGGGGGGGATTAAGGATATCAGGCGGTTGATAGGATTTAAGAGAGATACCATGGATCTGTGTTGTGGATTAAGAGGAATAGCGGGGAATTTGGGTGGATTAAGAGGCCGCGAGTGTTTCCTGCTGCGTGTGTCTATCTAAAATTAAATAAAACGTATAACTAATTATAATAAAATTCAGTTCAAAATGCCAACAACGCCTCCATCATTAGTACCAGAAATTATAAACATAAAGCCGGCTGGTTATCAAGGATATGACTGGGGGAAACTTTACCACGATAAAGACTGCCAAATCAGACACACAGATAAAACAACATACCCTCTGGGAAACATTACAGATGGGGAGTTATTAGTCAATTTTACATTGTGGACTAGTAGTAAAGGAAAGAATGGAACTATTGAAGTGTTCCATGGAACAGAAAGCATTATTCAACTATATGCAAATGCAACAATGATTACTCACAAGTTTAAGGTAAATTGTATAACAGAATAGGCCGGGGAGCTCAAATATAGACACCGTATTTTCTCTAAAATCCCTGGAAGCATAATATGTAGTCCGAACGGACATGTTCTCTTCAGACTAGGGTTCAGCGGTATCGGGATCCCGACCGGTATCGGGCGGTATTATAGGGGGGCGGTATTTTGAGCTAATGGCACATTAAAGGGAGGGGGGGGGGAAGGGCATGAAGGGATGAAGGGCACCTTGGATGAAGGCACCTTGAAGGACACCTTCACCTGAAGGGCTCTTCACCTGAGTAAAATAATTTTGACTCTATTTTAGGGTAAAATTGTAAAAGAATTCCCACAACCTGTGAATATGCTTGAAAAAGGAGTAACTTTGTTCGCATCTTTTCGCCTTACAAAATATTATGTTTGGTCCGGATTTTCAAGTAACTTATGGGGATCTGAGTTTGTTGTTAACAAATATTGGCATGATACTAAATGGTGGGACGGACAGTTATTTAAAGGAAATGGAAGCAACACATTGGAAATTTTTGGAGATTTTGTTACGGTCACTCCAGTGTTTATTCGAACGCTAAATTATGATGATATAAAAAATGTAAGGAATGATTTCAAGTCCTATTAAATAAAACATCCAGTGGTCGTTTTGCTACCTTATAACGACGACTCTGACATTTTTTGCCTAGAACCTGGACCCCGAAAGTTTCAATTCAACTCATATATGCGGGGGGATATACAGTGTTTCGCCGGAAGTTAAAGTTCCGGTAGGCCGGAAGTTCCGGGATTTTTTGATTACGGTTCCTATCCTTCAGTTCCGGTTCCGGTCCTTCAGTTCCGGTTCCGATCCTTCAGTTCCGGTTAAACCGGAACTTTTTAACACCCCTAAGGATCGCGATGGCAGCCCGGGGCTAAACTTTATCTCTCTTGCTATACCTATAAATTTTTCTGTTTCAGTTTTCTGAAGCATATACGCATGTTGTTGATACCGGACACACATTTGATCTTCCAACAATTTATAATGAGAATGTTACATTTCGTTTTTACGGCAAATATAAAGGGGAAATGGCAGAGATTCGATTATATTCCAATAGAAAACCTATATTGGAGTGGTATAATTTGAATGATGGAATAGAAACAAAAGATTATGTGGGTATCTGGCTTATTCACCGTTCCCGAAATGCCTTAATTGGGGAATCTGCGACTCGATTCCTCAATTTAGCAGGGATGGGGCGGGTTGAGAAAAAAGTCGGATTTGGGTCAGGAATTGCGGACTGCGGATAACGGTTGTGGACTGTGGATAGCGGTTTTCCATTTGCGGACAGCCCTGATTGGGGTTGGATCGAGTTTTTAAAATTTTCTTCGGATAGGTTTCGGTTGATTTTTGGGGTCGAATTTTAGGGACGATCCAGGTGCCCAGATTCAACCATATAATGGCTCTACTACAGTTGAGGTTGCATCGAAATTTTCTTCGGATTGGACTCGGGTTGATTTTTGGGATCGACTTTTAGGGATAATCCAGGTGCCCAGATCTATCCATATACCGTATTTATTCTAATGGAATGGCCCCTCCATTAGAATGGCACTTTTAAGTGTATTGAGAAATGAATGGCGACCCTTCTATTAGAATAAATAGGGTAATTTATTTTACCCCTCACTCTATAAATGTATCGGCCCCAGGTTTTACACCTAGTGAGTTCCGACTGTTCCGTTTTTGCTCAGTCAGTAAGGTTTCTAATACCGGAAATGTATTCAAATTACTTCTTATATCCCTTATAAAACAGTATTACAACTTTAGGCTAGTGGAGAAAGAAGAAAAACCAAAATACCGTTTATTGTAAATAAAGAGACAAAAGTTTTCGAATTAAACATAATTGCAAATAAAACAAGTGATATGATGACAAGATATGAATTTGAAATTAATGGAGTCAAATATCTTGATAGTACAATAATAACAGCAGTGCCAACTTGGAAGATTGATCAAATTAAGGTGAATTCTATTGGGAGCAGGCCCCATCTTATAGTAGGGAGCAGACATGGGCGAAACTCCAATTTTTTTCGGACGAAACGAAACGAAACAGAAATTTTTAAAAATCGTTTCGTTAACGAAACGAAACAGTCAAAATTTAACGAAACGAAACAAAACGAAACATTTTAATTTCCAAAAAATATCAAAAAACTCAATTATTTTATTGTCTATTCAAGTTTAAGCATGTTAATTGGCCAATAATGACCTATATATTATCAGATAATTATGTGGGACCACAAATTATGGTCCCATTAGCCTTATGTTGTGAGCCCGATGTGTTCAAACGCCAATGTTTCCCTTAATTTCACTTAGTTCCATTATCACCATTAATTCCGCAAAATGAATCTTAGAAGGCTATGAAGCCATAAATCTTCCTATTTCAGACCTTTTCAGCGCCGCAGGCGAAAATTTTGAAAATTTCAGAAGGCGTAGGCGAAAATATTCACTTTTTATTGGTCAAAAGAAAAATTTTACGAATACGAATTTTACGAAATTTTACGAATTTTTCTATTGATGCCAAGTACGAAAGTACTAGTCAAATACGAAAGTATTCAGATTTATGTTGATCCCTGATTCTCTTCAAAATCCCTGATTCTCTTCAAAATATCCCTGATTCTCTTCCTGATTCTCCTCAAAATACCAGGGTTAGGAGTCAGGGCCCCAAAACCCCTAGAGCCCTAAAACCCAAGTCAGGACCCCTAAAGATCCCTAGACCCCAAGCCCTAAGCGAGGCCCCGAAAAGCCCTATTTAGGGCTCAGCCCCGGTCGACTCCTCCTAAATTTTCATACTTAAGATACTCAGTAAATTTGAACTTTTTGACTATAATGTAACTGAAGAAGAATTAAAAATGCCAAATAAAAAATTTAAAAAATATTTGCCTGATCTGAAAAGATTTGGAAATATTGTTTGTCTTGAAGGAAAAATTCCAAAGGCAGAGAATATGACTGGAGAAAAAAGCTTTCAAGTATACCTTCTCAACGGGGAGAATGACATTAGTGAGATATGTGAGAGATTACTCATCTTTTTATGAATATAGTCGAGCCTCATTAAAAAATACACCAGTGGGTCTTAAAAATCCGGTCTTATAATGCTAATGACGGTATTGTTCATAAGGAAGATACGGTGCATCTAGTATTGTGAGTAGGGTTGCCAGCTCGCTCGACCCGAAACTCGAAAGATCGAGCGAGCCGAGGCTTTTCAGCTCGAAAAGCTGTTGTGTAGTGGTGACACTACTATAAAAGCCACTGTAAGCGTCAGTCTAAGTGGATCATACTAGCAACCCTAGTTGTGAGTATGTACATATATCAGAATGAGGTTCAATTATAAAAAATAACGAAATGATTGGCAAGTTTAAATCCGATTATTTAAAGATGGTGGTACAGCTTTGCAGCTAAATTTTGTGTTTGATCCAGATAATTATACAAAACTTGGGAAGAATATTACTTATACTCAAGGAAAGAATTCGGCTTTATACATCAAAAGTTATTTCCGTACTAAAGGCTGGGGAAAGAATCAAACTCACAAAAACCCAATTGGACATACTGATGTGCCTGTAACTATTCAAATAATTGCTGGCGAGCAGTACTTCAATATAAGCATTAATAAGGCTACGGATTTCATTCACTACTACTATCTAATTCCTCCATGGACTATAAATTATGCCATGGTAAGTTGGGTATACATTCAGACCTCATTTATTAGTAGTATATACCAGGAGTCTAGTCGACCCGATTCCCAAAATCCGGAATTTCATTTTTGTCTGTTAAACCTCTGTTAAACCCCATTTTATGCCATACATAGAGAGATTCAATTGTAATTTAGTATAACTCTCAGTATAGTATATAATTTTTTCCTGCCCAAGCGTGTAACATATCTGAATTGTAGAGGGGGGTAGTGGGAGGGGTAATAAGTAGGCAGAAGGAGGAGAGAGTGAGGGAGAGGTAGGGTAGGTGGAGGGGAGAGATAAGTAGGAGGAGCCAATAAAAGTAGACTATATCCAAATCACCGTTTTTTTTGTGTTTTAACCTGATATGACTCCCCGACTTTCCTACTAATTTTAGCTAGAAGGGTGTCATTATCTAGAAATGACTAGTCTTAATTTTAGGTCACCGGCAATATTCAGGACGTTAAATTTTTGGAATCTACCTCTAAAAAGTGCCTACAAGTTAAAGAATATAAATTGCCATCAAATATGGCCAAAACAAACAAGAGACTAGTGGAAGGAGATCAAATCATAATTAAAGGACAAGTCCCAAATCCATTCAATGGAAATATTACAGTTAATCTAATGCACAGAGCTTTGGTAGCCACCCCGGATGGTTAATATTAAGCATATTTTAATCTTAAAATTTATATTTAGCTGGAGAAATCATTTACATTTTATATATAGATAGTAATTATTCCGATAACACTGCAATCGTGGTTAGTATTTTATTTGGAATTTATAACTAGGGGTTCCAAAAGTATAACATGCATTTGTATGAGGAGAGGCTAACTAAATTAAATATAGAATGGTAACTGGAGTCAAACGGATTATGCAGATAATTCTGTCAATCTAAATGGTGGTGAAAGAATTCGAATTAGCATTAATTTTCAAAGTGACGATAAGATCAAACCAATTGTTGAAACAGAAGAGCATACTATACAGGACACGATAGAATATTCTTGTTCAAATGAATATAGTTATGATTTGATTGAGTATATTCAAGTAAGAGAAGATTACTAAAATATATGCTAGTTTGGTAGAGCTTTGCCGGAACTTACGGTTCCGGTAGGCCGGAAGTTCCGGAATTTTCTGGTTCCGGTTCCCGCCAAATTTGCGGTTTACCGATAAATTTTCATCGGTACCGTATTACGGTACTGAAAAAGAAAAGAAATTTATCGGTCGGTATAGGGTACTACCGATACGTAAAAATACCGTTGAGTACGGTACCGTCCAGGCTCTAACTATAATACAGCTTCAATGGGTGTATTATAGTGAAATTTAATATTAAAGATATAAAAAATATTATAGGTCAATGGATTGAACAAAATCAATGGAACAGATTTTATTAAAATAAAAAGAAAATTGAATTAAATAAATCCGATATGATAAAATGAAAAATATTTTAATAAATTGTAGAATATTTTAAGATTGATAAAAAATATTTTTTTGCTATTTACAACTTTATTTTTACAATATTTACTCTATTACTTGTAGAGCTCGAATCGGGTCTTCCGGGCCCGGTAGCCCGGGAACCGGGTATTTTGATAAAATCCGGTTTTTCCGGGTTTTCGAGGTTTTTAATTTGGAAGCCCGGCTGTTGTAATTATTAATTCAAAGCTTAATTAAAATAGGTATATTGTGCAGAATATTAAAAATTTTATTAATCTCTTTTTACTCAAATTTTTACTTTAATATTTTTATAAACGTCAGCTGTTGTATTTTATTTAGTTTCATTGCTAGCTTGATCTACTTTATTGACAAGTTATTTACTAAAATATTTTACACCCAAAAAGCTTTGAAGAGCATATTCCTAATATCCATCTTCTCGAAAACATTGATCTAGATTTACTAAAATTCAATTTAAAAATTTAAGTGGCATGAGGAAACAAAGAGGAGTTGATCGAAATTTGGATGTTGTAAGTATTTCTAGATACAATTGGGTCCTCATTATGCATACGTTACCATATTAGATACACCTAGGATTCTAAGAATTTGGGTGGCCATTGAGTAGAGGAGGCTGCTTGGACCTCCATTAATTATACGCCTCATTATAAGATCCCACTACTTTGATCTAGATTTAACTCTTACACAAGATACCCCTCTATGTATGATATGTTTCTTTGAATTTGGCTTACCATTGGACGGTGGAGCTTATTAAGGGATACTTCTATTTAAGACACCCATTCTAAGGTCCTTGCTGTATCTTTTAAAAACATTTTAAATGTTAGGTCCATAGCGGTTTGGTACTCTGGCAGCAACAAAAACCAACAACAACCTCTTTTGGGCTCCATTGTTGGGCGTGAACGTATTGCTCGTTTACTGTTAACTAAAGGTAGCCGTACATTTCCCCTCAAATTCCCTCTTAGGATATTTAGATTTTGAATGGTCTTATGAGAGGGTAGTTCCTTTAGAGGGCTAATATTTGAGGCCCTTAAAGATATCTATTTAGAGAAAATCTCTCCATTACGAGAAATGGTCTCTCACCTCTTGAGAGACTCGGTCGTACACATCTAAAGAAGAGAGGCTCGCTCTTGAGAGGAAAGGTAACCCACCTTTGAAATGAGAGGTTTGAGAGGTTTACCACTTGAGAGGTCTCTCACCTGCAGATTCTATCGCTTTTTAAAAGAATTGGTCTCCTACCTATTTAGAAAGGAGATCTCTCACCTGTTGTCACTTCTTGAAAAGGTCTCTCACCTCTACAAAGGTCTTCAATCTTATAAATTTCTCCAAAATATTTTAGACCAACTCAATGTCCAATTACCCGTTAGTGACGAGTCTGCAAAAGAGTTTGCAGATGCTCAACAGCATCAAGGAATTGGACGTTCACCCGCAGCAAAATTAAGCGTTGTAGATTTAAATAGTGAACAACAAGTAACTCTTAGAACAGTAAATGTGCCTAAAGGGCCGGAGGGACTTGGACTTTCTATTAAAGTTGGAAATTGAAAAATAAAAACTATTTTAATCACGTGTTTTAGGGAGGAAGTGAGGGGACTCATCGAGTGCCGATAGTGATTTCTAAGGTAATTTTGTTCATCTCTTAATTATCCACATATTTCTAGGGTATAAGCAAGCCTTTTTCAGTTCCAAAATAATTCAGCGGTTCCTTAGTTGCGGTACCTAACAGTCCTGGGATTTGGGCTCGATTCCGTCTCCAGGTACCAGGAAAATGGATGCCCACACAACCTATTTGAATTTCTTTTTCCCCATGTACAGATTAGCATAAGAATCATTGGTTAACTTAATGAAGAAAAGGTTTGAGTGACCTATGAAGGAGTCCCAGAATCCAGACGGTTCCGGTTTTAGGAACCGGCTTCATGAAGTGAGTTGAAAATAAATTTTCTAGTGAGAGAGACCTTTTAAATTCCCTCTAGAGGGTTATAAGGAAGCGATTCCAATAAAATCTAATTAAAAATCTGTAGGTCCTTCCCGGCCTCTCAGCAGCCAAAACTAATCAAGTATTTGTTGGCGATTTAATTGTTGAGGTTAATGGAATGTCTTTGGAGGGGAAAACGCATGAAGGTTCTTTGGAAATTTTAAAAATTTTCAAAAATATTTCAGAGGTTGTCCAACTTTTAAAAGATTCTGCTGGTCCCCACGTTACGTTAACTCTAAAACGTGACAGTTCCGCTTCTCCTCTTTTGCGTAACACTGCAGAAACTTCTCCTGTCTCTGACCATGTTACTGTATTTAAGGTAGGGATTTGAGACGAAAATATTATAGGGAATTACCTCTAGGTGACTGATCATTTCGTCAATGATGAGTTCGTCAATGATTAGTCCGTCAAAATCAGTTCGTCAATGACTTTCGTCAATGATTAGTCCGTCAATAAAATAGTGCCAAATTTAAATTGTTTCAGTTCGTCAATGTTGAATAGATAGAAATAGGAATAAATATTCCTTTCAATTTGACACTGATCGTTAATATTCTACACTGATCGTTAATATTCTTCTAATAATTTTGCTAACGAAGTGGAAAACCCTGAACCAGTTCAATTCCTTGAAGTTAAGTCTAAACGTGGGGTTCTTTTTTGACTAGATACGATTCTTCAAAACCAGAAACCATTTTGTTAGGCGGATGCTTAATTTTCTAGATGGGATAGGATTGTAAAAGATTAAAGAACGTTCCTGGAAATGGGATAAGCTTAAGAGAAACGCTATATATCTTCGCCAAGATAGTAATCTTCAACAGTTAGTTGCAGAATTTGAAAATCGACTGTCATTTAGCTGAAAATTAGCATTTTTCTAAGAATTACTATTTTACAATATATTTTTAATAAGTTCTTAGCATTGACGAACTGAAACAATTTAAATTTGGCACTATTTTATTGACGGACTAATCATTGACGAAAGTCATTGACGAACTGATTTTGACGGACTAATCATTGACGAACTCATCATTGACGAACTAATAGGGAACCTACCTCTATATTACGTACACTTGTGTAACGCTGGCCATCTAAAGTATCGAACTCCTCGGCGTTTAGGTAGGTGTTCGGAGATGAGGTGGTGGTTTCAAAGGGTTTCTGAGAGCATTTTCTTAGAGGACTTCGAATTTTGCCTTTATACACAACTGATCTACCACTCTAATTCCTCAAAATCGGGAATTCCCAACGTTTTTTTAGGAATCCCGATTCACTTAATTGGGAATCAGCTAGATCCCTTATTTGTTGAAGGAGTATTACAGGGAATTCTCAAAATTATCAAACTCCTCGACGTTTAGGGAGGTGTTCGGATACGAGGTAAAACCTCTTAGAGTGTACGTAATATCACGTTCCTAATTTTAAAAAATTAATTTCTATTAAGAGCGCTTTAAAAACCCCAATGTTATACCAACAATCTCCAAAACTCGAAGAAAAAACAATAATTATAGAGGAACCACAAAACAATTTAGTTTTTGAAAGTGAAGATGATGTTGTTGGAAATGGAGGAGAAAAATGGAAAACGATCTGTAAAATACCTTTACCTCTAGCTTTTGTTAGTAGATATTTATGGGCAACTGATAAGCTTAGGTATGCATTTAAATGATTCAAAAGCTCCTCTGGAACATTATCAGATACTAGGAGTAGACTAGATCTGTCATGTAAGGGGTGAAGGTTTGGGGTCTCACGTCCGAACGTCCCAACCTTCCTGAACCTAGTTCCTTTGGGGATGTTTCTCGTCCGAACGGCTCAATCCCTCGTGGGCCTAGTTCCGTTTGGAGGACTAGATCAAACGTGGGTCGGGGTGGGAAAGTTATGTTTCCCTCAAGGGCCAATTCCCTCATGGCTCATTCCCTCAGGAATGGCCCACTCCCTCAAGGTTGGGGGTCGTGGGCGGGTTGGGTTACACGTTACCCCACGAGGAATTAAGCTTTGAATTAATAATAAATTGTTTCAAGAAGTAATGCATTCGAAGTCCGTTCAGTAGATGGACGCTCTTCAGGCATTATTCACTGTGAGGATCGAAAAGCTCTTGAAGTTGGGATTTTTTAATTCATAATTAACATAATTATATTAAAGCAATGGGTTCAACATATCGATTCTCACATAAATGCTTTAAATCGTAAAACTATTAGAATGAGTAATAAATATTTACATGCATCTGACAGGGTAATTTAGATTTAAAATAGTCGAACCTCACTTAAGATACTCCAAATACTAGGCACTCCCCCTCCACTACCGGAGACATCCCCCTCCCCTATGACAGTCTTCCCTCCCCCCCCCCCCTTCTACCTAGTTACTGGGAACTTTCGACATTCCTCTCATTAGGGACTGTCCCCTCCACCACTACTAGACAATCCCCTTCCCCAATATTTGGCAGGCACACTCCGGAACTGCCTAAGCGATATCTCCGGTACCTCCTAAAGTCCTGGTTACACCCCGGGACTGTCAAAGAACTGCCTAAGTGATTCGTTATATTTAACATTATAAGGTTCAATTTTTGGTCCAAGAGGATATCTCATAGTGAGGTTCGGCTATGTAAAATTCTAAAAAATTTTACTGCCCCTCTCTCAGATTGCCTTTATCGGCTGGCTGGAAGAGCGCAGACGTCCAACAGACACCTTCTCTCCAACCAACATAAATAATAATTATTACAATAATTTTCCTGTATCTACAGACCCTAGACAACAATGGGCACAACGATTTTTGATTCTTAAAGGAGCTGATGTTTGCCTATTTGAAACACCTCCTGTGAAATTTTTATAATTTAGAAACTCCCAGTATAAGTCCCATTCAATGGGTATGAGACCGGATAACCGTTATGGGCATAGGGTACAGAAAATCGTTAGAAGAAACTTTTGGAATTATTTAGTTTTGTTTCCTCCCTTCAGTTCTAGTCAAACCTGGGATTTTGTGCACCCTTAAAGATGCCATTTTTAACCAATTCCCATTCCGACCCAAGTTTCGTTTCTTCCTAAACAAGGGCGTAGATACCGTATTCCCTCGAATTTTACGCCAGTTCCTTCTATTTTTCAATCATCCTTTAAGGGGCTTTCTATTAGAAGGAGAGGGTTATGCTCATAGAGCTAGATGAGAGAATTCAAAGGGAGTCACTCTATATAGAAAGTGCGGTAATGAGAGGCCTAACGAGAGTTAACGAGAGTCATAACGAGAGTCTCTATTTAAGCTAAATGCTGACGAGCTAGACAAGTGTGTTTGCATGCACAAAATATACGAAACAGCACTTAGAACAGCTATAAAACGCATAGATCGTCGTGAACATGTATTCGCCTTGAGTACAGTACATGGTTTTTAAATTTGAAATTTTTGAAAAAATTTTTAAATAAAGGTCAAGAGCATTATTGTTCATTCCAATCAAGGGAGCAACTACATCGTTTTGAGATAGCTTTTTATGGGTGTCTATACAAATCAGTGAATACCATGCAGGTGGATAGATATAACATTCCCTAGTCAATCGCTTATTTATCCCAACCTATCTGATAAATAATGTTGGGATAATTAAGAGATCTATAGGTATTAATGTGCCTGAAATCGTAGTTAAGAACGAGCGGTAATTAAAATTGAGGGTTTAAAATTAAGGTTTCCCTAAGACTTGAAGCCAATATCTACTCCAAAACAAGGACCTGAGACCAGCGATCTTTGGGTAATTAGGATCTCTAGGTATATACCTCGAAATCATTTGATATCCTCGTTAATATCGTTAAGTAATATTAATTTATAAATTAATATCGTCAATTTATAAAAATAAATATAAATTCCCAACTATAGACACGAACATTCGCCTGTAGCTACGATGGACGACCAGCTGGTTTAGTTATTGACACCCGACTCGGATTTTCTCTTTATGACATTCCCTCAAAGAGTTATATTTGGCAATATGGCTTTTCTGAGTTAGAAGCTTCCTCAGACGATGGAAAAATGAGGGTCCAATTTATTTTTAGAAATGATGCGGTTGCTCAAGCTATCGATGTTAGACAATTGGATGTTAAAGTAAAATTTTTGAAAAAAATTTTTATAGGTTAGTCTTGAAGGTACCTCTTGGGGCTGCAAATTCATATCTTATATTCTGGACACGCCCAAAAGTGGATTTTTGAAAAGCCTGGACCTGTTCCTGGACTCTGGGTTTGATTTATTAACCTGGGCCGGAACCTGAGCCTGTAGTCCAGGAAACCCCAGGCCCAGGAAAACCCACAGGAAGATCACAAAATGCCTAGACTCTGGGTCAGGAAAACCCCAGGCCTTTGTCCAGGCCCAGCTCGATCTCTAGTATCTAGAGGTACCTTATAAAGATGTCTACTTTATTTAAAAAATTAAAAATTAATTTTTGAAGGATATAGAATGTGATGAACCTTTAGCTCTCGTATTCACATTACATTCGTTTTATATTGCAAAGGTTAATGGAATTTTATTTTAAAAATATTTAAAATTAATTTTAACAGATTATGGGAGCTGATCCAGAATTCTTGCAGGATTTACCTCTCTCATAAAACAAAAAATTTTCGAAAAATATTTTTTTGGATTCACAAGTTGCTGAAAAACGATAATTTTTAACTCTTTATATTTAAAATTAATTTTTTGTTTTGAGAAGGCTCCGACCAGGGATGTGGGCCAAAATATTTTCATGACGCGCCAAACACAAAACGCCCATTTTTCAAATTTTTAAAACACGCCAGACGTTACTACGCCAAAATCAGGGACACGCCCAAGTAGGCGCGCGGCCAGGTAGGCGCAAAGCCATAACTACCTGCAAAATTGCTGGACCTTAATAATTTTGGTACCATTCTCTTTAGCTCGATGAGAGGAATCGTTTAACATTAAATTTGACAAGCTTCGGGAATCTTGAAGCAAGTTATGGCTTTGCGCCTACTTGGCCGCGCGCCTACTTGGGCTGTACCCCCAAAATCAGCCAAAAATGGACATCAAACCGCTATGGCGCACATCCCTGATCCCGACATCCATTCATTCTTTTTTAGATAAAACTAGCGGGGTAGGGCGGCCTTCGGCCGCCCCACCTCGCTAGCAAAAGCAAACTACCTTTAAAAACCTACCAATACCTTAAAAACCTTATTCTAAAAATTAACACAATCAAATGACAAATCCAAAACCTAATAAATCAAACCTAACTAAACAATTAAAAAAAACAAACACATTAAAAACATTTTATTCACATAAAAATAAATCAATGAATACATACAATATAAATATCAAAATTGGGTGAGTTTGTGAGTAGGAAAATGGGGATTATACAATAAAAATGGGTCAAAACAAATACAAAACTTATATCTAAGACTCGCGCATAATACGCCTATTTTCTAAGAAACTGAGAAACTCAATCTCTCTCATCTAAGATTTCTTTATACACTACATTTTTGATCTTTCGATCACTATTACTATTATCTATCTTGATCCTAATCATATTCCATGATCTTGCTCTCGAAAGAGCCACATACAATTGTCCATGTCCGAAGACCTCTTTTCTAAGATCTATTCCAACTCGCTCAAGGGTTTGGCCTTGAGCCTTATTAATTGTCATAGCAAAAGCTAGCACCAATGGAAATTGGTGTCTATGCAGATCAAATGGATATTCCTCAGAACAACAGAGTGTTATCCGAGGAATATACGCAGTTTGACCTGCCTTATCTCCAGTAAGAATCCTGCAAACAATTAAGTTTGCATTCATCTCCTCAACTCTCATTCTAGTCCCATTGCAGAGACCCTTTTCTATATTCAAATTTCTAATTAACATTACAATTGCATGTTTCTTTAGTCTAAGCTCATGCACTGAAAACCCATTAGGTCTAAGAGCATTCAAATACTCATCTAAATACTCATTGACAAGCTGTCGATTTTCATCTTCAGCATGATCAATGCTAGTATACAAAATCTCTTTTCCAGGTAACATACCCAGAACTCTACTATTTATCTCAGACACATCTATATTCTTTGGTGCTAAAATGGCACTATAGGCCATTTCTTCAAAATTCTCAGAATCAATACTATTAGCAAAAATATCTTCAGCTAAATCTCCATAACTAATACACTCGGAAGGCAATGTAATGGAATCATTTTCATCATTCCAATTACCATTCCCTATTTCTATCAAATCTCTAGCAAACTCTTGCTCTGTTTCCAGAGCCCTCATATTTCTAGATAACTTATATTGCTTAGCAATATTCCAATACTCACTTCTCTTTACGGTCGAATTGACCATCTCAGCTCTTGTGGCATGTTTCTGAATTGGCAGGGTTTGACGAAAGTCACCCGTCCAAAGCATAACTTTGCCACCAAATACTAAATCATTATTCATGATTTCTCTTAACTTTTCATCTAGTGTTCGTAATGCGCGCTTATTTATCATAGGCGCCTCATCACATATGAACACCTCAGTCTCTTTCAACTCGTTCCATGCCCTATTTCTAGGGCCAATGTTAGAGTTGCTCATATCTAAAGCTAAACAAAATCTATTATGCATTGTCCTACCGGCAGGCATCAAAGTAGCTGCCATACCGGTAAAGGCCATAGTACAAATTCTCTTTTTCTCACCTCTAATCATATGAACAATTGTATTGTTCACATGCGTCTTACCTGTTCCACCTGGTCCACTTAAAAAGTAGAACGCAGGTTCAGGAACAGATCTATTTACTCTATTCAAAATCTCATCAACTATTAATCTCTGCTCATCGTACATACTTTCGTATGCACTTAAGCCTAATTCTCATTCTTCTTTAGCATTGAACGTCATTTCGACGTCCTCGGCTAAATCTATTTGTTCCATGGTAGGAAAATCAGCAAGTGATTTCCCACCCTTTACAATACTCAAAGCTATTTCTCTGTATGCTTTCGCATATGCTAATTCTTTCGAAAAATTTCTAATGAAATCTTCCGCTAAGAAATCTCTAAACATCAACCAAAGCTCCTCCGGTTGAGAAGGATTGCAATGGACTAAGATCAAAGCAAAAAAATCTCTCAATTTTCTAGGCATCTCAAAACTCGCTGCCTCTTCCAAGGCCTTTTTCCACTCTTCATCATTTCTAATTAACCCTCGTTCAAGACATGCGTCAGAAAAGGTCGTACAAACTTTAGCTGAACCGTCTGAACGACTAATAGTCTTGAGCTCCTCATAAGAGGAAGCTCCTCTCACATTCAACAACAATAGCCGTAGGTGGTATCGTTCCGGCTCAGCCGGTGATACTTTAACCATGCGACCAATTGCGTTAAAATGTGACTTTCTCTCGGTCCACTTTCCTTTACTAAAACAAAACTTCTCAGGCAACTGATGATACAGTAAAGCCTTCGAAGTCATATTTCTCTTATTCAAATCAAAATAAGCTAATAACTCAGAACAATTTCTTGTTCTTTCTAGGATCTCTTCTTCACTCATTGTCTCATCAAAATAACAAATTTGCTCGCCCTGCAGATGAACTGGCAAGGCCATAATACTATGACTTCTATCATACATAGGCAATTCTAAGATTCGCCAGACTGCCTCCTGAGGACAGACATATCTAGCGTCTATGAACTCTTTTACTTCATCATGATCATTTCTAGTCTCAAGTTCTAATCTTGCTCTATCCGGTGGTTTATGCACATACTTGTGCAAGTATTTCACCGAACTAATGCTATTAACTTTTTCAAGGTTAATATGGCATCTAAATACTTTCAATAGATAAGGATTGTGAGGCACAATCCATCTATTGTCTAATTCTACTCTGTTTCCGGAGACTAAGACTTCTACTTTTCTACCATCATCAGGTCTGGCGTATAACGTCAAACCATTCTCTAAGACCAAAGTCTTCTCTTGAAATGCTTTAGGATAACCCTTAGAGCATTTCCTAATCTTTTTTCCATTTTCTAGGATCTCTTCCATGCATGGGGAGTTTGGATTTAAACTTCCACATGGACCATGGATCATAAATCTCTTTACTAAATCAAATATCTCAGTACCTTTTTCAGGTATTCTAGCACTAATACCTCTTTTATCAACATCATCAGATGTCAATAACTTGTCCTCTTCGGAAAGAGTCAAAAGCAAGTGTATATGAGGAAGGCCCCTGCCCTGATTCTCCACAGGATACATCCAGGCAAGAACACTTCCAAATATTCTAAGCTTAACTATTTGCTGCATAACAGCCTTTACTTTCAAATAAAACACTCGAACGACCAAATCTGGCCGATCGCTAGTAACTTGATCATGAAACAAATTATCTACAATCTCAGACCACATAGGGTTACATGTCATAGTCAAGAAAAGGTCTGGATTTCTAAACCTTCTGACTACGGCCATAGCATCTTGAAAATGCTTCTCAACATATCTAGGACTATTTGTCACACTTGGAGGAAGGATAACCTTCCGACCAAGTGGCAAACCTAATTCTTGCGATCTAAGAAACATCATATTATCGATGTTCTTATACGCCTCAGCACATATTTTCTTTTGATTCATACGAATCCATCTCAATCTATCTCCTTCTATCTTCACATACTCATCAACACAATACTGCTGAAAGAGTTTTCCCCCATATAAAATAGGATTGAACTCTTTCCTAATGGCCAAACTGTAGCATACATACTGCAGCCTAGTCACTCTTCTAATACTATTACTTTGCTTCAGCTCAGGATGCCAACCTAGAGTACCACTTGGATAAAAAAGTGGATACGTCATAGGAGTCACCATCGCATCAGCACTATTCAAAATCTTTAGCTCTTTACCTCGTTGTCTCACGACAACCTTAGCATCAGGTACTTCCCCGTCAGCACCGGGTACATACACTGCTGCTACTTCATTTGCTCGTGGTACATTGTACCCTAATCTTCTATCTAATTGCTTTCCGGTTTCAAACAAAAGTTTGATCTCGGTCGGCTCTCTATTTTCTAATTTAGCTTTTTCAAGCTCTAAGCATTCCTCTTCTTTCATCATCATATAAGCCTCAGCAAAAGGGTTACCCCTTCTAATAACATCATACACAGTTCTAAGCAATTCAGGGTCGACTCCGACATTAGCCTTCGTCATCGCCCTCATTGCCTCAGCAGTATCTACTATGAAGATCTGCCCGTAAGCAGGATCTTCACCTAAGTCTGGATTCAATGCCACATTTAATTTGTGGTATACTTGACCGTATATGCGAAAGCAATACGGCCCTCTTTTGCTAGGATATCTATATCTAAGTGGATTCATAGAAGCGAAGGACACACTACTATTCAAATGACGGATATTGTCAAAGAAATTCGCATGCCTTGCATCTAATTTCATAAACAAATCTCTCAATTCTTCAGGAAAATCCTGCTCAGGTATATTCAGTCCAACAACTTTACCATGATGGCAACAGTCATTGAATGAATTACCTCTAGTCTTTTCTTCTGCAAAATGCAAAGCACCACAGTGCATGCACTCTACACTAAGATCACTAAGCTTATTCTCTTTTGCTAAATCTAAACAACTCGCTTGGTACTTGCGTACAGCTTGTTGCGCTAATTCTCTTCTATACTTGCTTTGTCTTTTTCTCTTATCACATAATCTAAGTTCTCTTTCTTGCTCAGATTCAAGCGATCTTTTGACCGCCATCCTCTGTCTATTCTTAACTAATCTAAGATTTCTAAGATTCTCGTCCTCAAGGGACCTAAGAGACTGGTGTCTCTCTCTATCACAAACTAATCTAAGATTTCTAAGATTCTCGTCCTCAAGGGACCTAAGAGACTGTTGCCTCTCTCTTTGACTATCTAATCTATGCTTTCTAAGATTCTCGTCCTCGAGGGACCTCAGAGACTGATGTCTCTCTCTATCACAAACTAATCTAACTTTTCTAAGACTATCACTCTCCGCAGCGCGGCTTTTCCTCTTCCTTTCGGCAGCACTGGAGCAGCACGGTTCGTCAGGTTCCATGAGCAAAAGGCAACCGACCTAGAATCAGCATCTTAAAGTAAAACACAAAATTTAAGCAAAACAAACCTAGAGCGATGACACAGGACTCCAGCAAACGTTGACGTGGCACACAGGACTCCAGCAAACGTTGACGTGGCACACAGGACTCCAGCAAACGTTGACGTGGTACACAGGACTCCAGCAAACGTTGACGTGGCACACAGGACTCCAGCAAACGTTGACGTAGAACAGAGCACAGCAAAGTTGAGAATGTTTTGGTAGCAGTTGAGGAATGACCAAAATACCCTGCTTTTATACTATCTTCTTACCCTTACAACCTAATTCAACGGGCAACGCTTTACTATAAAAAACCCCCCATTTCCTCACTCCCCCAAATCATTTTACTATAAAAGCCCACTTGTCTATAAAAGGACAGACAAACAGACACACACACCCTTCTCAATTATATAATTAGATAATAATTTAAAAAATCCTTTTAATTAAATTTTAAGAAAAAAAATAAATTTGTCATTTTAATAAATTAAAAAAAAATCAAAAAAATTTTGAAGCTAATAGCTTTAGAATCGAGACGTTTTGAAAAAAAATTTAGCTGCACGCGCAGGTGGGGCGCCCATCTTTTTTTATTTAATCGACGTCTTGGAACAAAAAAAATGCGCATAGATTAATTTCTAACAAGTTTGGATATCAAGACTATGTAGGAATGCCGGCCCAATAAAAATAAGGCCCTAAAAACTGACTCGAACGTCTCCCCCTAGTCCTGAATTATTCCCTTTCGCTCCCGCTTCCTTCTCCCAATTCCCCCATTTCACTTCCACATATTTTTCAAATTAATTTAATTTTTAATTAAATCAAAACTTTTTTGTTGTTGCTGCTGTTCTAATGTAGTAGCTTCGCTTAAACTAATAGGGTTACTTGAAGATGAAGTAGGAATACATGCATAATTAAAATTAAAAAAAGGAAAGGTAATAATTATTATTTTAATTATTATTTTAATTATTTTAATATATTTTTCCATTAAAATATTTATTGTCTTTTTTTATTTTAATAATTAATTTAATTAAAAAAGAAGAGAAAAAATGTAGAAATTATTTTAAATAAATTTCCTTTTGTTTATAAGCATACTTGACATTCACCTCTATTATTATTCTTTTAAAGCTTTTGTTTTTGGAGAATCTTTAAAAATTTTTAGCATTTTTTTAAACAAATGGATAATTTTTTAAAAATATTATAATATATATTTTACAGAAATAAATTAAATTGGGGGTAAACAGGGTTTCGATCTAGAATTTTTAAAAATCCGCAATTTGATCTAAAAAGTCGAAAAAAATTATAAAACAAAAATTGAATTAACAAACAAAAATCAGCAAATTCGCATTTTTTAAAAATAATCCTCATTGACATATCAAAAACCACAAAATGAGGAAAAATCCGCACATATCGAATCCCTGGGGTAAATGGTTTCCGGGAAATCAAAAAATGGGGTGGGGATAGTTAAATTTTAAAAATCGATAAAAATTGAGATTTCAAAGAAAAATTATATGAGAAATATTTTTAGATAGTTCAAAGTGTGCTCTATTTAAATATATAATTTTTGAAATTTTTCTTGATTATAAAAAAACTTTTTTATAAAACAACAAAATACAACTTTGTACAAAATCATAATTTCGAAAAACTAATTGTTTATTTGGGCTTCTTTCGAAATAACAATAAAAATCTGGACTCTACTTATGAATTAAATATGTAGAGATATACATATGTCTTACCCTATATGTCTTACATAAATAAATTAATTTTCCATTTAAATTTATCGAGATCATTAAATATATTTCAGATTCATATAATATCAAAAAATTTATCTTTCAATAACAATATTATCATAAGCTTTATCGCTATGGGTTCTACTCCAATGACATACAGCACAAACAATTATTAGCCATATAATTACGGCAATTGCAAAAACAAATACCCAAAGGGCATACCAAGCGCGTTTATAGGCACGAAGTTGCATTCGTTCTTCCCATGTTCTAAATAATTTTTAAATATTTAAATTCTGTTTTTGTAGATTTGATTAAAATAGTAAAAGGTTCTGAGTGAAAGGATTTTGTAAAGGGAGTCAGACTTCCCCAACTCTAAATAGCTTATCCGCATTTAAGGGGTGGTGGGTCGGAACAGTCAGAGGTGTCGGAAATCGGAAGAGCCGGAAATCGGAAATCAAATCGAACGGAAAAAACCGACCCACCTCTGGGTGGAAGGAGCACTTAACAAGATAAAACACTCTCGAAAAACAAATAAAATATTTTACAATTCACTAGCTGCTTGTTCATTTGCTCTACTAACAGCATCTGCTAACTGATATTTTGCTAGCATTTGAACTTCATCATTCCAAAATGATGGAGAGGGGGAATGTATAGCACCACGCACAATTCTTTTTTTTTATTTTAATTAATTTTAATTATTTTTAAAATACTTTGGAGGTAAATCCAAAGAAGTATAATATAAAGACTCGTTTGTATTTGATGCCCATGTAAAATTCCCAGTTGAGGGATCTCCAGTTGTTACAAAATTGGCTATCATTCTTTAATTGAATTTTATTTTTTAATTTATTAAAATATCCAAAAACTTTGTTAAAAGACGAGACATTGTTTTGTCACGTCGACTGAAAGGCTCGATATGAAAATTAGAAGAATATCCTTGGGTAAAGATAAAAGCATGATCTAGTCCGTGAAATGCCTCAAGACGGTGTGCTGAATAAATTTAAAAATTTTTTTGCTTTATTCAATTCTCTCTTTCAAATTACACTGATGTATGGGCATCAGAGAATTCCGACATTTAATTAGTAATTCCCCGGCACCAATATTTCAAACCCATAAACGATATGGGAAAATATCCCTAGAGGGTTATTTTTAGAGATTTCGAAGCTCGACCGATCATAACGGCGCAAAGCCATAACTTGCTTAAAATCTGGCCCTTAGCAATTTTGGTACTAATCTCTTTAGCTCGATGAGAGGAATCGTTTGAGATTAAATTTGTTAAGATTAAGAAATCTTGAAGCAAGTTATGGCTTTGCGCCATTCTAGGCGTGTCCCTCCATTCCAAACTCTGGTCAAATCCGGTCCTTTGGATGCACTTATAATGATTGCCTTATTTTTGTTTTATCCTCACATTTTAAATGTTGGTCTTTCCTTTTTAACCCAACAGGGGCATTCCCAAACATCGAATAAAATCTTCTGTCATCCTCTATAACAGACCCTTTCGGGACATAATCGAAAGAATAAGCAAAAACAGGCACTCCATTCAAAGCATAAGCTTCAACTTCGCTTTGGCATGGAGCTACAAATTCCACGTCAGACTCCAAATCTTGAAGTCTTGCAACAACGGCAGGCATTTCATAATCTATATCTAAATCCTTAAAATATAAAGGAAAACTTTTAATAAAGAAATTCTTGTTTTTGCCTGTATATAACGCAAAAATGTAGCGTTAGAAATTAAGTCTATTGTTGAATTTGAAATTCTGTGGGAAAGAGTTTCAGCAAAAGCATTTTCTACTATTTTGCGCACACTCTCTTCTACTTGGGAACGGCTAAGATTTGAATAACGATAAAATTGATAGAAGGATGCTAAAAATGGAAATTTTTATTTCTGATTTTAATTTAATTATAAGCAGAATTTTGTGGAAAAAGGAAAATGGAATGAGAGAAAAACCAGAAGAAGAGGAAATCCTTCCTGATTTAAGTTAAATCCAGCATCTCCAAAACCCGTTTGTTCCCTAATTATTACTCATTTATTCCCTAATTATTTTACGTTTTTTATGCGCCCATTCTTTCCTCGCAACCCCAGTCATCATAGGCACTCGAGCCCCTTGTTTGATCATTTCAATTCCTGATTCAACTATTAACTCTCCATCCACAACCATTTTTGATACTCCAAGCTTAATAAGAATTATTAGCTTCAATTTTCGTTTTTTCCTATTTACTTCAGCAGCCAATGCTCTCCAAAATAAAGGATTTTCACTAAAATTAAGCTCGTTTCGAAAACACGACAATAATTCTGGTGCACTCATCGGCCCTCCATGATTTAAACAATCTGGAATGTGTTCTTGAAGATTACAGGCACGTTGTGAACTTCTAAAGGCGTGAAAGTCGGCAGCTTGTACTCGAGAACGTTCCGATTGTGGGAGGAGGGCTAGGACGTCATCTAAATCCTGGAAAATAAAAAAAGATCTTGATCTGCAACCTTACTTTTAGATAATATTTTGGTAAAAAGTTGTAATTTATAAATTTTAGATAGGTACACCCTGATGTACCGCGAGCCCAATGTACCGTCGAGCTATAACTTTGTTCGATATGGTCGAATCCGTGGCGCCCTGGTATGGTTCGATGCGGCTCGACCAGCTGAATCGAACCATACCAGGGCGCCACGGATTCGACAATTTTGGAAAAATTATAGCTCGGCGGTACATTGGGCTCGCGGTACACTGGCCTTCTCCCTTGTTTGATATTTAAAAGTGAGGTCGGGATATTCGTTTAGATAAATAATCATTTTTAATCTTATTACTTGGTCAGCGATTAGTTTATTGCATCGAATATAATCAGCAATATTAACCATATCCCACTGTGGACTACTCCCTTGTAGACGATGTATTGCCCAACCAGCATTTGCTGATCCAGACATTGTAATTGCTCCGTGTAATAGTTCTTTTGTTAAAGGACTAACAGCTAATGCTGAAACTGCTGCAGAACCAGCACTCTCGCCCATAAGAGTAACCTTTCAGAATACATATGTAAATTTGTTTTTAAAATAGTAGAGATAATAATGCACTAGTGAAGAATGTGATCGCAAAAATCACACTCGTTTCGAAAAAAACAAATTCATTTCTAAATGCGACCGCATTCTTCACAAATGCTAACAATACTTTGTTTGGGTCGCCGTTGAATTGCTTTATGTTTCGTTGAACCCATTCCAAGGCTAACTAAAATTTTTATAAAAATTAGAAATAACGTCTAGTAATTAGATTTCAGTTACAGCAATATCCCAAAGTCCAAAATTCCCTTCAATTGTCTTTCCGCCTTCTGCTGCTCCGTGACTTAAAGACATAAATCCGAGAGGTCCAAGTCGGTAATTTACACTAATGAATGTTATGTTGCGAAAAACAATATTCCTAGCAAGTACTTCCATATCTATGCCTGTGTCAGCAGAACCGGCTAGAAAAGAACCTCCATAAATCCACACGAGGATTGGATGTAAGCCTCCTTCATCTTCGGAGTCCTGAATAATTTTTAAAAAACTGGTATAGGTAATTAGCACTAGGATTGTTCACGGTCGGTTAACCGAACCGGAACCAGAAAAACCGGCGATAACCAAAAACCGAAGAACCTGTTAATAACTGGTAGTGAACAGCTAGAAAATAATTTTTGTAAAATTTTTGCCCTCTATTTCCCCCTCCCCCTTTTTTTCTTATTCTATGTGAGCCCCGGTAGTTGGATGTCACCATTTATTCTTGAATTTTTCGACTATCCCTTTGCCAGACCTACTTATTACTAGACATAAGTATGTAAATCTTAATTAAATTCCATTAATAATTACGTAAGGTGCAAATATATTCAAAGTTAAACAATCTTCACTTTCCAATTGCATATTTTTGCCAGAATAACGGTCATTTCTATGAAAGTCCATAAATTGAAGACAAGGAGGTCCATAGTCAATAGCAGCAAATTCTCTTTCCCATTTTTCTTTTTTTAGTGGTTTTTTGAATCTTAATTCACCAATTGGAGGTTCTGCATAGCTAAAATGTTTATTTAAAATTTTTAATGGCGGAAAACGTGCCCAGTAAATACTTGTCGTTTTAGAGTTTTAAAGAGGGAATTGGGGGTCGTAACATTTTTTATGTTCGGGAACTAAAGCCACAGATTCTGAGACGGTCTGAGACCACCCGTTAGCTTGTTCACATAAATTTTGGTTATAGTCAACTTTCAAAATTTCAGAAAATCCATCTTAACTAAAAATCGAATAATTACCGTGGGTAATTATTGTTTCGACCTCTCGTTGGAGGGGGTAATTATTCGAGAGGAGGTGCTAAATTTGGGGTATATCTCAATAAATCGAGCAGGTAATTTATTTAGGTTGTGGTATTGATTAATAAAATGTTCCAATAATTAAAATTGACAATGATTTTTTGCAATATACCGTAAATGCTCTAATTGAAGCACAGTCTCTATTTGAAGCACACCTCTAATAGGAGCACACCCTACGAGAGGATCGAAAAATAGAAGCACATGTGCTTCAATTAGAGCATTTACGGTATTTAAGATTTGTGAAAAAAATGAGGGGGTAATTATTAATGAGGGTAATTATTCGAGCATATACGGTATCCGTGCCTGTGAGCATTTCAAATTTCTTTTTATTTAATTTTAAAAAAACTAACGGAATCCCTCTAAATATCTGCATTTGTTGTCCATCAATTTTAAATATTTTCCCTTTAACTAATCCTTGCTCAACCCAAACACTTCTACTTTTTTCAAAATGTTGAGAATTTATTTTAATAATTAATAAATAAATAATTATAATTTTTGGAATTAAAAAGAAAATTAATTTTATTTCCATTTTTGCTTAAATTAATTTTTTTGAGTTTATTTTTAATTAAAAAGAATTATTTTTGTTAAATTTTCTACAAAATTGAAAATAATTTTTGTGAATTAATGAATAATTTACAAAAGAAAATTTATTAAATTTAAGGATGGAAAAGATTTTTTAACGGTTTTTTTTAATTTTCGTTTGTCCAAAAATAGTAGCAAAATTTTCTATTTAAAATTTGTTTCGTTTAGGGAATGAACCTGTAGAGATATTTTGGTTATTTCCAAGAACTAAAAATCAAGAGTTGTGAAAAAGTTTTGAATATTTCAATTTTAAATAGTTCAATTTAATAATACATACACTCCTAGTAAGTATTGACTAACAATTAGGGTTGTCGGCTCGGTAGATCGAACCGGACATCGAAGCCCGAAAAAGACTCGACCGGTCCGGCCCGAAAAATAAAAAAAAATAAAATAAAAAATTAATGAGGCCCCTAACAATATTTAAATAATCAGACCTAAATTAAAGATCAAACATGATACTGGGAAATCTTATCTTATGATGAGAGCTAAATAATACATATTATGTAGTAGCGAAATAATTAAATTCGTTAAATTTTAATTGTTAATTATTTTAGCAAATTTTTTTGCAAAAAAATAAATTTAAAAGTAAATCAAATAAAAAGCAAGTTGATTATTGCAGGTTTTTTCCCTCATACTTTTCACTAAATTGATTAAATCATCCACTTATCCTTTACTAGAAAAAATAAGCAACTGTTTGAGGGAATTAAATAGACAATAAAATTAAAAAAATACTTCCTTCTTTTTTGTCTAAAATAAATTTTTAGAAAGTTTCAAAAATTTAAAAGAAAGTGTGATACTTTTACATTATACTAGTGATGCTCGGGTATCCCGATCCCGACTCCCGACTCGGGAAAATTTCCCGAGTTTTTGACCTCCCGATCCCGACTCCCGGTGTCAATTCCCGACTAAGTCGGGAAATTTTTACACCCCTAAGAATGGATTTTTCTGACAAAATTATATTTCCATTTATAAAAAATGAAGAAATCTGGCCTCTTGGTCTTCCAAAATTCTCAAAATTTTCGCCTGCGGCGCTGAAAAGGGAAGATTTTTGGCTTAAGGATCTTCCAAAATCTTCAAAAATTTTCGCCTGCGGCGCTGAAAATTGAAGAATCTGTGGAGGTCAATGACAACAACTATAAATCAAAGCTGGGCTCTGGATCAAAGAAAAAGCCCCCAGCAATACCAAACACTGATTATCTCTGCGGTTACTAGGTTTTTTGGACAGGCTGTTGGCTTATCTTTCCAAATACTCGGGGAAATAAACTCTTAAGTTACTCTTAAAGATCGTTCAAGACCCCTTTCTATTTCACTCCAATGGGAGTCAAAATTTTTGGCTGCGGCGCAAAAATGGAAGAAATCTGACTTCTTGACCTAAAAATTCTCAAAATTTTCGCCTGCGGCGCTAGTAAGGCTTCTTTAACTTCCAAAATTTTCAATATTTTTGCCTGTGGTGCAAAAAATCGGAATTTTTGGCGCCGAAGGCGCCAAAAATTTTTGGCAAATTTTTTATTGCTAATTCCCGACTCCCGATCCCGACTCCCGAGGTCATTTCCCGACCCGACTCCCGTTTCCCGATTCCCGGGTTTTTTCTTCTCCCGAGCATCACTACATTATACGACCGCAAACTGAGTGCCAGTCGAATTTGATAGCTATAACTTTTTTTGTGATTGATCCAATACAAATAAATTTTATATCATTCGAAAGCCCTAGAAAAGCTGTATCTTTTTCCTAATAGGATATATTAGATTTGATCACTCCTTAAAAAATTATAACTCGATAAGTTATAACCTATGTTTTCTGATGTTTTTCACATTTTTTGGGACATAATTTTTTAAGAAGTGATCAGACCTGATCTATCCTATTAGAAAAAAGATATCGCTTATCAAGGGCTTACGAATGATATAAAATTTATTTATATTGGATCAAGCCTCAAAAAGTTATAGCCGATCAAATTCGTCTAGCACTCAGTTTGTGGGCGGTATAACGGAAGAGTACCTAATGTGTCAAGCATAATTTACAGGGTATTCCTACAAGTCTTGCCTAACCCTAATTTCCCGCATATACTACCAAAAATTTTTAAAATTTTTATTTGAGACTATAAAATACAAATTGAAATTTTAATTCGATTAAAAATCATTTAGACAAATGAATTGCAATCGTAATAACTCCATTTGATCTGATAATCAATTTTGATTCTGTTTAAATTTAAAAATAATTTTTTCAAAAATAGGGAGGAAAGGACCTTGATTGGCAGCAGATTTATTTTTTGTCAGAGAAGCGGAAGATGCCGTAGGTGAATTTGAAGGAACGGACAATGAAACAGCTAGCGACTAAAATAAAACAATGAATTTAAAAATAAGGAATTTTTTAATGTCGACAAAGCAGAAAACTTTTAATAAGAGAATCGTTCCCATAAAAGGATTATTTTGGGAATTTTCCTTCGATAGGAAATCAACCCTTTATGAAAAGAGAACGAATTTTCTGCTTTGTGGATAAAAATTGAAGATTATACTCTTTAATCCAAAAACGGGTGGGGGACGATTCCGTATCGCCGATTCAGTATTTGGGGCATATTTTGGGCCATTACCTTTTTGTTTCTTAACCGATTTAAATAATTATTATATCAATCGCAAGCTCTAAAAGTGGGGATTATTTTACTTAGCAGATTGACTTGATCAGATCACCCTTCAAAAAGTTTCAGCCAAACTGAATCGGCAATACTGAATCGTCCTTATCCGTCCAAAAACCCCTACCCGTAAACTCGGTTCTTGCGAAGCAGCTCTATTAGCCAGTTGAGAAATTACACCAGCACAGTCAGGCGATGCCAAAGTTCCTCGCGCAACAAACAACGCCCCGTTTATGTCAGTACAGAGAACCCCACAAACATTGCGTTCAGTCATTCTTTAAAAAAATAAAAATAGTTTGGATAATTTTCTAAATTTTCCATACATTTCTTCGGCACATTCTTCCATACGTTTTTCCATTTAAAAATAAATTATTTAACGTGTCTATGTAAATAAAATGTAAAAATTAATTAAACGTTTAATCCATGTCTACAATAAATTCAAATTAATAATTGAATCTTTTACAAATTTGAGGAAAAAAGCCAACTCTTCAACACTGTCTCGAAATAAAATATATAATTTTTGCGTGCCATTTCATCAAACAGAAATTAGAAAGAAACTGGAGAATTGGGGATTTTTCAAGTTCTTAGAATAGGTTATTCCGAAATAAAAATTTATCCACATCTGTGCAAAAACCTCTAACTCTTATCAGATCAAAGACAATTAAAACCTATCGGAGACATGGATTTTTAACGTTAAAAATTAAAATAAAAAAACGATAGAATCGTATTTAAATTACAAAAAACATTAATAAACAAAAAATTTCTTTAATAAGAAATCAAAAATAACGAAAATTTAATCGATCCAAAAAAAGACAAAGGGGTATTTATGAGAGTGATTGTGCTTTAAAAAAAATCTCCTGTAAAAAATTGTTCTAAGTCTGGGTAATCACCGGGAAAACAAAAAATTTTTAAAAACAAAAAGAGATTTTTCCTGTCATTAGAGAAAGAATATTTTACAGGCAGATTTTGAGGGGGTACAACAACAAAAAATGTGTAGATTATCTATCAGTTAAGTTTTCGTCAGCCAACAAAATCCTTAATATAAACACAAAAATTGTTTAAATAATTTTTAGAAAAAACAAAAAAAAATATATATTATTTACTTGTAATTGTAGAAAAAGTATTTTGAAGCAAAAAAATTTTTTTTGTTTTTGTATTGCAAATATTCTCTAGCTAATTATTATTGTTAGCAGGCTGATTATTTGCAATTTTCTTTAATTCATGTTCAACAAATTCGTCAATGAGTACCGGCCAAGCACCTAAATTTATTTTTTATTTAAAAGAGAAAAATAAAGATTTCTCAATTAAACACAATCTTTATAAAACAATCCGAAAAATTCAAACACAATCCAATTTATCAAGTATGAATTGAGGATAAAACTAATAGGTTTTGTAAGTCTCTTTAACACCCCCCCCCCCCAACTAAATTTAAACAAAAAATTATTCTACACCTGAAAGTATTTTATATTTAATTTTTGGGGCATTTTAAAATAAAGTCAAACAAAAAACATTTTTGAATGTTCAAAAAATAAATTTATTAAAAACCAACTTTCGCTATCATAATTTGAAAAATCCACAGCAATATTTGTCAGAAAATCGAGAAATAAGTTCCAGGTATCCTTTGGAATTCCGCGAACTTTTTTCAATCGCAAAAACTCAATCCAACTTGAAAGACGGGTGTCTGTGTTGGCGAGCACTTTAAAAATTAAAAAATTAATTTTTAAAATTTTAGTAGGAGCAATCCGAAAAACATTTCGGGAAAATTAATTTAAGGCTAAATTAAAAAAAAATTAGAATTTACATATTCGCCAGCATTCAATAGCTGTATCCAACTCCATACTTGATTGTTTTGCAAGTTTAACATATTTGAAGGCAAATTGGTATAATTCCCGAAATTGGTTTTTATTCTCCAATAATTCTCTTTCGACATTGGGCAATAATTGTTTTAATTTTTCGGAGCTGTCAGCACTTTAAGAAAAAAAAAGATAAAATATTTAGTTAGATGAAATAAAGTTAAATGTCACTATAAGAAACTCTTAGGAAAGAATTAAAGACGATTAGAGATCGGAATTTTGAAAAAACCGGGTCCTGGAACCGGGTTCTGAAGGTTGACTGGGAGGGACCGGACCGGGAATTCCCGTTCCCGGTTTCATCCCAATTGCTTAAAAAACAGGAAAAGGGACCCTAAAACCGGGAAACGGACCCGTTCCGATCACTAAAGACGATCTTATACAAAAAAGACTCGTCTCTCTCTACATTTAATAAGAAAACCCCCAACTAAAAAATTCACATCTTAAACAGAGAATTATTTTAGTGATCTTATAGAGACACTCGACTTTATAAATAAATAAAAAACCCCAAAGAATTCATTCCATCACGAAATTCCTGTTGAGAAAATTCGCATTGCCTTTCAGCCTTCAACTTCCAAGCTAAAATCAATGCCATTCGACTGGTTGGATCCACACCAAGATCACGCAAAAATCGAACCATTCCATGAGGGCCAATTCGACCATTTTCAACCTTCTGTGCCAAATCCTTTGGGTCTAGAAACAAATAAATTAAATTTTAGAAATTTTTAGGTGATATTTAAAGGGAAGGATCGAATCGTATTTTGAGAATCGATGATTCATACAAGTTTTGTATGGCAAAACAGCCAAGGGCAGAAGATAAATAAGAAAATATCGGTTTTGATTGTTTTTTACATTTTATTTTTCCATATTAAATTGTAGTATAAAAATTTTCAGAGGGAAAATCTGACACACGTTACAAAAAATGCCAAAATGCTGGGCAGCTCAAAATGACAAACTGATACGAACTCTAATAAAAAGCAACCACAGAATATAGGGAAAAATTTTCATAAATCCCAATTTACGATAGATAACAAACTAAACCTCTAAAAATATTTTTATAAATTAACAAACCATTAGCATATTTTTGAAAGAATTGATCCAATCGTCGATTATCCACAGAACTGTCAACCTGAGAGAAATAAGAAGGATTCTGATAGAAAATATCACAAGCCATTTCCAAATTCCAATTAGCATTTGTTAAACATTGAATTGCTGTACTTTCACTAGTTTGAGTAAAACTAACAAACTGGCGAACCTAGAGTGTAAGTTAATTGAGAGAAAAACTGGGAAGAACCATAAACTTAAGTAAACTAAAGTCTCTATTGTTTAGTTAATGAAACAAAACAATTAAAGTAACTGCAGCTTGGGAATATTAGTCTCAATTTTAGGAAGGAAAAACAGGGCATGAACATTCTAATCACTTAAAGAACGGTCAAAAATTGAGAAATGGCTAATGAAAAATGTTTCTTATTGAAGAATAAAAGAACAAAAAATTGTAAAATATAATTTTAGGGCCAGGAGATTTTTTTTTTTAAATTTCAAAAAAAAATTAGAATTCCTCAAGAATTCTGCTAACAAAAGTATTCCAAAAAAACTAAAAAGAAATTCCGGTAATATTGAACCTGACAGACTCCAATTTTTCCTCACCATGTTTCTTCCTATATATTTGCAGAATAGTCAAACTTCTTCCTTACTTCCATCCAAAGAGGAATAGAAATTATTTCCTTATGATTGTTTGTAGGCAAAATATAGAATAACAATTGGGATGGAAGAAAGGAAAAAGTCGGATCATTCTGTAGATATATATGAAAAACTTTGGGAGGAAAAACCAGGGTCTGTCAGGTTCAATATTACCGAAATTTCTTTTATAAAACTTTAAAAATTTAAAAAAACCTTTTCTTTTTTGTCTTTCGTGTATCTGCTCATATTCACTTTATGTTTCAACTGTTCAGCTAATCGTTCAGATTCTTCTTCTAATTCACCTCTTTCGTTGGTATCACCACGATTCGATTTAGTTCGTTTGTTTGATTGAGCCACAATGAAAGAAGTACAAAAGAAGCGAAAATAATATAAATTTGCGTAAATAGCTACAATTCTAAACCAATTAAAGCAAAGAACGGAAATGATAAAAAAATAAAAAAAATTCTCGTGATATTAGGGACACACCCAATACGTCGCGAACGAAACGGCGCAAACCCAAAACTGAAAGGGGGGAAGTTTGTTCTGATTAGAGGTCGGCAAAATCGAATTCGCGGGATCCCGGAACTGGACACGCCCGACTTGCCGCGGGATGACTTGTCGCGAGGCCGACTTGTCGCCAAGCTTTTTATTAACACCCCCTTCCACAAGGTCTACACGGAAAAAAGTTTTTGCCGCTGCGGAGGAAGCCGGGCATGTCGAGCGGAACGACGGCCGCCGCTTCGCCACGGTCGCCGCGAGCGAAGCGAGCACGACCGCAGCGAAGCTACGGACCCAAAACCAAAAATTGATTGAATAAACTAAAATCCATAAAGCCAATTCTATTTTCATCAATTTCGCCAAAATGCACCACATTAAAATAACACCCTATTTCTCAGTCTCTTTTGTTCTTTTTAAAAATCTTCTAATTGAGTCTTAGACTTTAGAGTATGAAACTGGATTACTTTATTACATTTGGGTACAGCCCGAATAGTCGCGGGCCGAATAGTCGCGGCCGAAAAGTCGCGACCGAATAGTCGCCGGCCGAATAGTCGCGAGGCCATATAGTCGCCGGCCGAATAGTCGCCAAGCTTTTAATTAAAGGTATGATGTTATAATGCCAAAAGTTTGAAATACATCAGCTTGTAATGCAAAAAGCTTGTAATGCCAAACCCCCCAAAAATGTCTAGAATACCAAAGTATTGTTCCAACGACTGGGGATGTTGTTCCAATGGCGGAAGAAGTGCGGCCTAATTACAATCAGAATTAGTGACCGGGGCCGGACCGGATCCGGCCGGATTTTTCCGGAGTCCGGGTCCCAAATCCGGTTTCTTTGAAATTTCCTGATTAAAACCGGAGTCCGGTCCGGAATCCGGATAATTTCTGCCGGACTCCGGAAATTATTTTTACCGGATTAAAACCGGAAGGATTTATCCGGAAAAATCCGGCCGGATCCGGTCCGGCTCAAGTTGCAAATCCGGAATCCGGTTCCGGAAAAATCGATTTTACCGGTCACTAATCATAATATTTAATTAAAAAGCTTGGCGACTATTCGGCCGGCGACTATATGGCCCCGCGACTATTCGGCCGGCGACTATTCGGTCGCGACTTTTCGGCCGCGACTTTTCGGTCCGCGACTATTCGGGCGTGTCCCATTACATTTTATTGTTAATTCTCTTTTCTTTTTCTTAAGATGAATCATTTTTGTTGTTGTTCATCTTGCAAACCTCGATATAAAAGAGTTGTTGATCATATTTATCCTCGAATGCCTCCATATGATGTGCCAGTTAGTGGAAATATGCAAAAATTAACATTTTATTCGATATTTCATCCTGAAAAGTTAAATCGAATTGGTATTTATCTTGTTCAAAGACTTTCACGAGATCTTGGTCGACAAAAAGTTGCTGATGTTAAGGTTGATATTTTTAAATTTAATTTTGGGTATTGTGACTTATAGGGGTTTTTTTGGCTGGACCGATTTGGACAAATGAGGTGTCATTCGAAAGAGCTCGACGAGCTGAGTCGATTGAGTGACGAGTGAAGTCGATCCAACAATCAGGGACCGAGATACAGACCCCTGAAGTTTGAAAAAGAGAAGGGGGGAGTAAGCCCCTCAATCGACTCAGCTCGTCGAGCTCTTTCGAATGACACCTCATTTGTCCAAATCGGTCCAGCCAAAAAAAACCCCTATAAGTCGCAACATTCTTAATTTTTAATTCAAGGTTGCCGTTGATGCAATTGATCAATTATTAAAAAGTTGTCATGGTTCTCCTTCAATTAATCAATTTATTGAAAGTTTTCTTTTAATGGTTCAACGACTTCTGGAAACAAATGACCCTCAAATGGAAAAATTGGCCACTGATTTATTTGTTAGATTTTCTGGAATTGAGGAGGATTCACCTTCCTATCATCGCCAATATGATTTTTTTATTTCAAAATTTTCTTCAATGTGTCATGCGAATCGAGGTGATTATGTGCGCTCACAACGATTTAATGGGCTTCGAGGTCTTAGAGGTTAATTAATTCTGTTACATTTATCTAAAATTATTTTTGTCAATTTCTATTAACATTTTTCGATATTAGGTGTTATTTGGAAATCTGCAAGTGATGATTTACAAGCTAACATTTGGGAGAAACAACACATGAATAAAATTATTCCTTCAATTCTTTTTAATTTCCAGGATGAAAATGGTTATTTTTGACGTTTTTGACTAATTTATTCAAACTTAAGACGAAGTTGACGACCAACGTGTTGATCATACTACCGCAATGCTATTTCATCCTGAAGAACAAAATGGATCTATTGCTGAAGCCGAACCAAGAAATTTAGCGCTTCAATGTCTTCGAGAACTTTTCCAAAAATGTAGTTTTGGATCTCTCAAGTTTATTATATTTACTAATTTTTTTAATTAAAAAATTCAGATCTGTACTTGAACCCGTCTTTAGACATTTTGATTTACACAATAAATGGGATCCTCCGCCGACTTTTGCTATTAAAACTTTCAAGGCTATTCTGTACAGCATTCAATCACAAAATTCTTATTTTGTTATACAGGTTCTTTTTGATTTTTTTCTCTTGTTTAAGATATTTCTTAAAGGAACTTATTAATCAGCTTGAACAAGTTCAAAATGGGGAATCTAATGTTCGTGTTGGAATGGCTACAGTTTTGGCGAATATTGTCAGCATTGCTGGAACGAGTATTGGCCCTCTTCTTTTAGCTATTTTTAATTCATTGTTAAAATTGCTTCGTTCTTCTGTTGAATTTCAACAGTCGAAGCAATGTGTTGATTTGGAGAAGGAAAAGTTATTTCAAAACACTTTAATCAATGCTCTAGGTGATTTTGCTAGTGCGTTACCTGATTATCAAAAAGTTGAGATTATGATGTTTACTGCTGGAAGTATTCCAAATGTTGAAAGCACGGGTTTTTTAAAATTTATTTTACTGGAGAATTATCTTGTTTTTTAGTAAATCTTAAAACGGAACGGATGTGCGAGGCATTTCTGCAAAAAGTTCTTGTAAAAACCTTGTTAGAGGTGGCAACAAAGTACAAAACGGTAATATTTTTAAATAATTTTTTTGTATCAGGACGTTCAAATAAAAAAACCTTATGGAATATCCATAAATTTTTAAAAATTCGGTTTTTATATAACTAGTGCAGTTTTTTAAAGTTACGACTTCAAATATTATAAATAAAAAAACACAAATATCTCCGTTTATTTCTACTGTAAATTTTTTAACTGAAACGTTTTTTATAAAATTAGCGAGTTTTTGTCATTTAATTGTATTTTAGTTCTATTTGGCCACAGTTTTCACCGATGCGTTTCTCAGGACTTTACTCCAATTGCAATTAACTAGAGATGCGGAAGTCAGATTAATTGCCCATCAAATATTCCAAACATTATTAGATCGACATGATAATCAACAGAAACTTGAACATTTACTTTTAATTCTGCCAGAAATGCGAATGGAAGATTTACCTTTAATTGTTGAAAAATGTTCTCGTCAAGATTCTCTTTTTATGCGAAGGAATATTCATGTTATTGTTTCTACTTTATATAGGTTTTTAAATTTTTTACATCATTTTTTGTTTATTTATAATATTTAGAAGTGTTGTTATTGCAGAACCTGAAAATTCTGTTTCTATTGAAAAACAATATTTTGCTTTTCTTTGTTCATTGGCTTTAATTTTAGTTGAAGTTGGAAACGATGAAACGCAAGTTGAACTTTTTCGTTTAGCTTTTGCATTACAACAATATGCGTTAGATGAGCAATTATGCGAGGAAAAAGCAATTAATATACACAATTTGGTATCTAGATATATGTCTTTAAGCTCACAACTTGCTTCAATCCCGGCTCTTTGCCAACACGTTCAGCAGGTTTAGTATTTAATGGAAATTTACAATTTTTATTTACAATTTTTCTCATAAAATAGATTTTGTTTCGAAATGTCGGAAAATTCAAATTAAGGTAATCAATCTTCGAGCTCAACGTGCTCATCCTCTTCTTAATATAAATAATACTGACAAACCAAAATCTATTGTTAACAACGTTGAAATTAAATTGGCTGATGAAAAACAGGATCAACCAATTTCTGAAGAAGTCGAAAATGGAGCTGCTTTTTCTCCACCTCCAGGAAAAGCTCCAATTGCTCACATGGATTCTGAAGAAGATTTTTTGCCTTCTGTGCCTGGATCAAAAGCAAGCACTTCAAGGAATCAGAGAGTTCCTGAATCTAATACCAGTGGAAAAATGAATGGGTTGCCGACTGAAAATGACCCGGAATTGTTATTTTGTGCTGAAACAGCTTATGAAGCAATAAAAGAATCAAATAAAGAATCTCAGCGACTTTTACAGGTTTTTTGTGAAATATCTCGTGAATTTGTTAGACTAAATTTTCTAGCCTTTCACACCTATAAACGTCTCAAAATCACTGTTTACATCTTTTGAGGTCTCATCTATTGCGACAGGTAAGAAATCAACACAAAAAAGAGGTTCTTCTTGTACTCAACTTGCTGCACTTGATTTGGTTTGGTATAAATCTTTCAAAATTTATTTTGCATTTTTGCAGCCAACTACTGATAAAAGTAAAAGTACAACATCGACTTCAGGCGGTTTAATGTTTTCATCTCCATTAGATCGAAATAAAAGTGCAATAGAAATAAACGGAGATATTTGTGATCACAGTCAAAATAATTTTTGCTCTAACTTGAAGGAAATGGATGAAACAAAGAAGACTTTAAGTCAACAGGATAGTATTGATACTGTTTCTGTAGGAAGTAGTAGTGTGGATTGGAGTCCACCTGATACAGCAATACATAGCAGAAGGAATACAGTTCTTAGTGGACAAAGTAATGTTTTTTAATAATGTCATAATTAAGAATAATTATTTACGCCCATTTTTATTGGCCCATAAGAGGCGAACGAGAACCGGTCAAATAAGTTCATTCAATCACAAGTTTTCACACAGACCCAAAAGTTGGCCGGTTCTCCCTCCCTTTGATTTAATAAAAAAGAAAGCTTAAAAAGAAAGTTTCCTACTTAATTGGTGGTTCGGCGCTCCCCAAGAGTGGGTTGCCACTCTTGGGCCCAACGCCGACTAGTTCTGGTTATAGAACTAGGATATATAATAAATAATTTTTACTGATTTTCGAGTTTTTTAGAAAACCTCAATCTTCCTATTACTGTTGAACAACTTCGAATTCTTGCCAATACTCCTCTGAATGTTGCTGAAGAGGAAAGACGTGACCAGGCATGGGAGCACTTTTTTAATTTAAAAAGTATGAATCTATTTTTTAGGAAAAGAGTCGAGAAGTGTTAAAAATGTTTAGAGACAAAAATCAACAGCAACTTTCTGAACTATTTAGACATCATCAACGCCATTGTTCTTGCTCTTCTACAGGCCCTCCTTGCCCACATGGAAATGGTGAAAGTCAAGAAACATTAGCACAAACACTGCAGCGGTTAACACTTAGACATGATGAAGTATGTAAAATAAAATATTTCTTACTAAGTAAAGACTTTTTAGAAAACAAGAATTCGGATGTTTGGACAACAAGCTCCGCCTGCAACTATTTTTGACATAAAATTCCCTTCTTCATTTGAATTTTAAAATATTATTTTCGATCTAGTTTATATAACATTCCAAATTACTGTTTTTTGTTTAAAATGTGCAAGCCTTAATAATTATTATTTTTTCTTGTCAATAATATTAAATAATAAAGAATTTATTGCTTAAATTATTTCAAAACTTGAGTGTTAAATTGTCCAATTTTGAGTCTGGTACGGAAACTGTAGTTAGGGGTTTTTTAATTTTGGAAATTTTTTTTTGTAAAATTTTTGTTTTATAATTCAGCACGGTCCCATTTGATGGTCGTTGGGACCATTCTAATTGATTATAAATCAGAATATTTAATTAAAAAGCTTGGCGACAAATCGGCCTCGCGACAAGTCGGGCTGTAACCTCCCGGAACGGGATTGGGTCTTCAAAATTCGACCGGGACGGGATCCTGCTTGATTAATCCCGTAAATCCCGTTTGTCGCTAAAAACCCGGGATTCTGGGACGGGATCCCGTGAAATCTCGTACGGGGTCCCATCCCGAGCTCTAGTTCTGATGACGTGGGGCTTTGTTCTGACAGTTTGCGTCATTTCGGTCTGCGACGTCTCCGTCGCGCCGTTTCGCTCGCGACGTTTGGCCCGCGCCGTTTTGGGCTAACAATATGGACATTTCGTTACCAATATTCTATCGTCTATATTTTAACAAAACCAAAAAAATGGCGAACAAACTTTTCCGTCTTTTCCGTTTTTATAAAAACTTTGGAATAAATTTAAAAAATGTTTGACTTATTCAAATTTTCATTTGACTCTCTTTTAAAAATTCTTCAAATAATTTTTCCTTTCATTTTTATTAAAAAAAATTTTTTTTTGTTTTTCTTCAATTTTTTTTTTCAGTTAATTTAATTAAAAAATGCAGCACAAAAGGATTGGATTTTCATCATTTCCAGTCCAAATACCTTCTTCTCTTCCATCATTCCCCATTCCTCCTCCCCCACTTCAATTACTTCCAACTTCATCACTTTCTCTTCCAAATTCTTCACTTTCTCTTCCTTCTCTTCTACCTCCTGTTAAAAAGAAAGAAGCTTCAAGAAAGCGAAGAAGATCGTCTTTTTCTTGTGATGGAACTAAAAAATTAATTCCTTTTACAGAGTATTTTTTTAATTTTTTGATTAAACAAAAATTAATTTAAAAAATATTTAGGGTAGAATGGAAGTATGTTCAACGAAAGTTTATGAATGAAGATCAGCACACTTTGATGGAATTGACAAATATTATGAATATGTGGTTGGATAGGTATTTTTCTTAAATTTTCTTTTCTTTTTTGATTGAGTAGGCAGGTTTAAGTAAGCAAAATTTAAGAATTTGGTCGGTACTACTCCGTTATCCCTACGTGTTGTTGCGGACATTTTTTTCTTTCCTAAATTGTATATAAGGGTCAGACTTTCTCGTGGAATTTAGGAAGGAAGAAAATATCAGCAGAAAAAGTCCGCAAACACATAGGTATAACGGAGTAGTACCCTTTGTTCTTTTTTGTATTCATTCGTCCCCCATTCTCGAATTTTACGGTTAATTACATCAAGATAGACCAAGGGCATATCCTATAGAGATTAATCCTAAATAGAATTCAACTTTTGATTTTTCGGGTTCAGAGTTGGATCGATTTCTTCCGCAACGTAACTATCCTGTGAAATTCATTTTTTTGCACAATCCCATCTTGTATCCTAGCGGTTTGGGGGTGAATGAATATATGTAGGTTGTCCTGTATTCTTCCTTGGGTGAATTTGTCTGTTGATTTTTTTGAAGTAGGTAATTTTTAAAAGACCCCCTTTTATTCTACTTATTCTTCTCTATATTTCTTTTTATTTTCAAATTTACTACATTAATAGTGAGAACTGTTAATGGGCCAAAAGCACTGCCTTAATGTTGGCGGCAACGGTCGGATTAATTTCTGGCCTAAAAATGTGCTTTCTCTTTATTTCTATTTTAATATTTTCTAAAAATTTCCGAAAATTATTTTTAATTCCATCCATAGAAATCTTTCTTTTCTTTTGCAGAATGTGGCATGATACTCCCGTTTTTATTAGTATTTCTGAATTAGTCCTTAGAGCTCTTGTGCTTGATCAAAAGCGTCATGGCGCTAAGGGAAGTGTTGGATTAGATAATGCGGATGTTGGGTTAATTCTTTGTTCAGTTATTATAAGGTGGGGAGTTTATTTTTAATTTTTTGGTTAAAATAATGGATAAGAATATCTTATAGTTTTTAATTTTGAGAAAATTTTTATCATTCTAGTAATTATCGTTATACCTGTTATTTTTAAAAATTCCTATTAACTATATTTCCTTATCTTTATTTGACCGAAAGTCTTTAAGATTAATCTTAAATCCCCGTCATTTTCTCTTGACTGTTAATTGTAAATAAATATGACTGTTTCCAAAAAAATATCAAGCGGTTGTTTCCGTTTCCCAGTGCCTCTTTTGTAGTTGGTATGAGCAGTGTCGCGCATGTTGCAATCATAAGTGAAATTCGCTAGGGTCGGAATGGGTGAATATAAGGTTGCTCTTCCCTATAACTGGAAGAGTTGTCTTTTACTATTTCATCCTGAATTCTTCACGTGGTTTCAGAATGAAGCCACTTGCATATATTTCATTAAACTCCTGGTTAAAATGCCCCAACTTTTTTGTTATACTTTAGTTTGTTGGAAAATCCCCAAAGATTGTTATAGTAACGGAGCATCATATTTTTTTCTATATCTGTCTAGAAATTCTCTAAAAATTATTTTATTCACTTTTATTAAACATCTCATCTCCTCCAAAAACAAAAAATAAACAAAATAAAAGTTATTAAAATTGATTTTGAATAAACTTTATTTCCTCCTCCATCCCCATCCATTGCCGATTGATATAATCCTGCTGCTGCCAAATTTTTATCTCCATTACAAAAATTACTGTCACAAGTACATCTCAAAACAATTCTTGGCCCCAAATAAGTTTGTTTGCAATGATTGTCTTCGTAATCGTTGCTACAGGCTTTTGAGACAGTTTTTCTTTCTAAAATAAAATTTTTGTTGTCGAATTTCCCGAAAATTCTCTTTAAGCCTCTTAATTGGTCTCAATATTTTCATTAAGTTTTTTCTCGTTAATGATAATCCTGGGCTCTATCTAGAAAAGGTCGTTTAGTTATTGAAGACAAATTTCTATTGAAGTATGTTCCCTCTATTTTTCAATCCCATTTATTCTAAGAATTCAATGAATCTACTTCTTCCCTATTTTCTATCTCCTTAATAACCAGAGGTGGGCGAACAGCCGGAGGTTTCAGAAATCGGAGATTTCCCAAATAGAAATCTGAAATTTTTCGGAAATCAGTTGAAAAATGTCTGAAATTGAAAAGTGGCATCTCGCCCCCCTCTAGTACTAACCATTATCAGTATTTGACGTCTCCATTTTTACACATGTAGCACCCATACATTCACCTACATTGCATGATATGTCTTCCGAACGGCAATCATAGCAACTTATTGCTTTAAATTTATTTTAAATGTTTTTTAAAGCCTAAAGTATTTTACCTTTTATATTTGGTAGCCTTTCCATTAAAATTAAAAAATTAATTATGAGGATAAATACATTATAATACATTTTTAGCCTCTATAAAAATTTAATTTTTTATAGGAGGTTTCGCTTCGCATCCACACTAAGGTTGGCGGATAGTTGGAAATCTTCGGATATCCCGGATACGGTATCCGAAACGAAAATTCCTGGATATCCTGTCTCTTTTCAGATTCGAATCCGCCAGCCTTAATCCATGCCACGCTAAGGATGTCACGGGCAGAGAAGAATGTGTAGGACGTTGCATCTTCGAAAATTTCTCGAATCGGATTTCGGATCAAGAAACTGTCCGGGGTTTGGGTTTCGGTTAACCCGCAACACTCACAGTTCCTAAAAAGTGCGCCTTAAATTAAGGTTTAATATAGGGTATATCTTATAGTGGGGCTGATTGTTTCAACCATAGCTCTTTTTAAAGCCATATGGATTCTCGGTCTTTTTTCGGCAATTTATTTATTTTAATTTTCAATCCCAAATTTCGCCCATTTAAAAACAACCTTATAGTCCTCTAAGCGGCACCACTTTTTATCGACTTGACCTAAGTGGACGTTTTAAATGAACTGTTTTGTTTAAAAAAAGGGACGGGTGAGGTAGTTAGTGGTCCACAAAAATGAGAAAAAGATGAGTAAAATTGTGTGCTAAACCTTGAAATTTTGGGGTTTTAAAATGAACAAAGTATGGGAGAGAGAGGGATAAGGGAAAGGCACTTAAAATTGGGAGAAATAAAATAGAAAATAAATTGTATGCTTTTTAAAACATTTAAAAATTTATTTTCCTTTTAACCGAAAATGCAATTTGTTCTTCTATAGAAATTTTTTTAATCAATTTGTTTATTTTAATTGAAAATTTTTTGGCTTTAACAAAATATGAAACAAAATTATACCGCTACTTGGTTGGGTATTGACATGAGGAGAAGGGGGGAGCTTTTATAGAGTGATTCAACTTGTTTAACTTTATTTTGGTATTTATCCAAGATAAAGTCTCTCTTAACTTTTTAACTTCATTCCTTGGTCTTGAAGTTCTTACTTCGAAAGATTACCAACCAAGTAATGTATTTAATTCCAAAACCCAATTTCTATAATTAACATTTTTTGTCCGTAACTCATACACTTTTGTATTAAAATTCAAATTTTCCTTTCCTTATTTTTCCTTTGATTTTTGAGTGTCAGCTAAAAAGAAATTTTTTAACACCCTTCGAAAAAAACAAAAAAATAAGGAAGATTTACGTGATTGTCATGATTTTGCTTTTAAATAATCACTTTTAAAATATTATTTTTAAAGACCTTTTGGATGCCAACTAAGTGAAAAAAATTGCATGAGGACCTGTAAGGGAATTGAGTTACTTAAAGAGGGTAATATGAATGAATGAGGACGGAAACGAGCACACAAGTGGGGCTTAACGGGGTAAAAGGGATGGGTAAAAGGAAGGATAGGGGAAAGGTTATGACTCAGAAAAAGAAATTGGGAGAAAACAAGTGTTTGGAATTTTGCGGGGAGTGAATGTTGGAAGGGGATATATAGGTAGATGGATAAGCTAGTAATATATTTATTTCTCGAGTTGAACCTGACATTCTACATGTTCTCAATCCCTGCTCTTTATTTTTAGTCCAAGTATGTCGAGCTTAATGTTTTGGAATTCATTTGATTTTTTAAAATCATTCCTGTCATTTCAGATCTTTCCTTCCTCTCCCTTTCTCATTTCGAATATCCTTGATATATCTTATACCTATTAGTTAATCTAGCTTATTGAGAACCTTAAAATCTCTATTCGTTTCTATCTTAGCTAAATTTTCTTGATATTTTCATTGAAACTAGAGGGTATAAAACTGGATAACTGACCGGTTAATTTTTCACTGTGGTTGGTCAAATAGAAAGAATAAAAGAATATGTGTCGCCACAGGGAAAAATTAACCGGTCGGTTAACCGATTTGTACAACTCTAATTGAAACGGTTGTCGTTTCGGAAGCGAACCGATGATTCTTCTTTCTAACTCGAAATAAAAACTATTCAAGGCAAAAATCATTCCTAGGCAAGAAAAACAGCTATAGTTTTTCTTCTCGGTGAAATTTTCCCGTTATTTTACTATACTAAAGTTTTACTTTTTTCCTTATTTGTCTCCTATTATTCCCCATTTTATGTCTCCTCTTTTGCACAAACTCATAATAATAATTTGATTGGCCCACTTTGTCGGTAAATTTTTTTCCCTTTTTTACTCGTTATTTTTTTGCCACCTATGACGATAAAGTCAACCTTTTTTGAGGAAGATGTTGTTAAATGCGCTTATTTTTTTCTTGAAGTTGAGGAATGTAAAAATAAATTATGGAAAAAATTTTGATAGAAAATTTAAAATTTTATTCTTTTGAAAATATAATAGGCGGACCTCATTATAAGCCTTGGACTAAAAATTGTATTTGTAATTAGGGTTGCCGTTTTCAAGTCGGGCCGACGGTTGAGTCATTTTTTCGGGCCTCATTTTTATCGAGGTGTGCCGGTACGAATCTTTTCGGGCTAAATATCCTAGGCCCGACTTGATCTTTCGGTCCGAGTCGGGCCATTTTGGCAACCCTACTTGTAATGAGTTGTGTCTTTTAAATTAGGGGTTGCTTAAGATTCTTTCCATACAGTGGCCAACTAAATTTGGAAAATACATCTCAAATTGAGGGTGGGTGTTTTTTTTTCAAATATTTTCGAGGTTTAAGGGTTAAAAAAATATTTTAGACAGTAAACGGCAAAAAATGTTTAAAAATCAATTTTTGCTTTATTTTCCTCATAAATAATTTTCAGATTCGTAAATTATGTAAACGAAGTTTGTCAGCCAGTATTACATAAAATTAGCATAAGAAATGCAGTTGGAAAGGTACTTGGATATAATGAAAAAAATATTTTTGCTATATGAATGTATTAAATAAATTATGTTTCTGGTAAAGTCTGCAACTTTCTATCCACAAAAGTCACGATTTCCTTTTTACTAATTTTCATTTGGACTGAAAAATTCTCAGTTTTTCGGTTCTATTTCGAACTGAATATTTGAGGAAAAGAATCTATTGTAGGAGATACTTTTGACTTACGGATAGAAGTTGCGGACTTTGTTAGCACAATTAAAAGGCACCTATCCTATTTCATATTTTTTTCTTCAGATGGATATTCCGAATTGGATTGTTAACCTTAGACACCAGGTAAACTGATTTTAAGGAGTTTATTTCCTTTATAAATTTAAAATAATTTTTTATTCTAGGCGACTCACGGGCAAATACCTCCAATGAGTATGTTAAAAGAGGCTATCAAATTTTGTAGGAAATGGCTTTGGGTATTTGGTCTTTTTTCGTAATTTAAATTAATTTTGAAAAAAGTTTCAACATTGGTCTAAGCCTCTGACAGATGCAATTAAACAAACTTTGCCTGGAGAGTATGAAGAACAGATTCAACTATTGCAGTCTCATTTAAGTGAGTTTGACCGGAAAGATTTAAAAATCAGAATTAAATTTAAAAAAGAAATCAGAATTAATTCAAAACAAAAACCAGAATTAATTGAAAATAAAAGAATTACCTAGATTGAAACAAATCAGAATTAATTTTAAAAATCAGAATTAACAAAAATGATTAAATTAACGGAAAGGAAAACAGAATTAATTAAAAGCAAAAATCAGAATTAAATTGAAACAAATCAGAATTATTTTAAAAATCAGAATTAAATTAACGGAACTAAAAATCAGAATTATAATAATTAAAAGCAAGATCAGAATTAGATTAAAACAAATCAGAATTAATTTTAAAAACCGAATTAACAATAAAAAGAAATAAACGGAAAAAATCAGAATTAAATTAAATTAAAGAAAACACAAGTTCAATTTAAAAATCAGATAACCGCATGTGCAACGCCCTCCAACGTTTTCGTGAATGGAGGCGTTTGGTTGGATTTTGAATTTAATTCAAATTAATTTTTTTAATTTTTCAGAATCCAACTTTAACTGAATTTCCTTCAGCTAATTCCAATTCCCCTTCAACCTCCACTTCCACTTCCCCCAGTAATGTATCAATTCGAAATTCTTTTGAAAGTTTGTTAGATTCACACGAAGAGTTTAGTTGATTTTTTTGAAATTAAAAAAAATATTTTTTAGAAGTTTTATTCCCTTTTTTGCCCTCACTTGCTTGGCCCAAAATTCGGCAGATGATGACAAAAGTTCAATTAGTAGCGATTTGGCTGAGTCTGAGGATGATATTTTTGTAGCAGATAGTATGGACGAGGGGGAATTTTTGCAGGGAAATTGTAAAAAATTTGAAGAAATTTTAAAATATATTTTTTATTTTTTAAAGTGTTTTCACAGCAGAAACATATTGGGATAATTTCTGCTGAAGAGCAATGTTGTTATAGGTAAATTGTGACCCTATCCCAAAAGAAAGGCGCCATCGTTTTTTTCCTTACTTTTTATTACTGAATAAAAATGGTCAATTTTCCTTAAATTTGATGTTTGCCGCAAGGAAAAATGGTGAAAGAGATTAAAATTTTTAGATTTTTTTCTTTTTTTTCGTTTGTATTATCATTTACACGGACAAGCACGGACGAACACGGACAGACAAAACACAGACGAGCACGGACGAGCTCGGACAGACAAAATACGGACGAACACTGACGGACACGGACAGACATCAATTTCTAAAGCATTTCTAGAAAAATTAAACGAAAAATATTGCCCTTGATTATTTATTTTATTTTTGTGTATAATATTTTAATCTCTTTCACCATTTTTCCTTGCGGCAAACATCAAATTTAAGGAAAATTGACCATTTTTATAAAGTAATGAAAAGTAAGGAAAAAAACGATGGCGCCTTTCTTTTGGGATAGGGCCTAAATTGTTTTATGATTTTTTATTTGATAATTCTGATTTTCTTTTTTCAAAAAATTCTGATTTTTTTAATTTCTGATTGTTGTCTTTCCTCTCTTTTTCTCTGTTTTCTCAGTTGCATACACTGCTCCTCTTAAGTATAAGTCTACCACCCCTTTTTTTCGAAATTTTTAAATTTACAATGATCCAAATTTTCTAAAAATTAGATACACACCTTTTTAGTGAATAACTAACAAAAAGTATTTTTAATTTTCTTTGAATTTTTTCTATCATTTTTATTTTTAACTTTATCCCTTTTCTTTCTGATTTTAACTTTAATTAATTATTTTTCAGTCCAATTTTTCATTTAATGAGCTCTAAAGGCCTCTTACACTGTCTTTTACTTGAGGTTCTTTTAAAAATAATTTTTTAATAAAAATTATTTTGCTTTAGATAACTCGTTTAGTTTCTAATGAATGTTTTTTGCCAACTTTTGGTCGTCGTAAACATTTGGCTGGGTGGGCAGAAATTTTGCTTTCTGCATATCTTAAAACTCGTAAAAAATAAATTTAAATTGAAAAATTTTTTCTTAAAAATTATTTACAGCAACTAGTGTCTCTTTTCAAGATTGGAGAACAATTCTTAGACATTTTGTTATGGCTCCCCAATTTTTTCAGGATGAACAAATTAAAAGGTCTGGGCCAGGGAGGGGTGTGCCAGTTTCGCCTTTCGAGGATTTTCGCGTTCTTTGGACTTTTATGTTTCGCATTTCGCGTTCCATTTTTTAAATTAATTTCGCCTCTAGCGTTTCGCTTTTTAAAATCTGTTTCGGCACACCCCTGGCTTGGGGACTCTTTTAATGATTTTTTAATTTAAATAATTTTTTCAGTTTATTATCAATTCTCAATGACGGGTTAAGCAAAAAATGTAAAGCTAGACTTCTCAAATTATTTAATATTCGAGAACAAACGGGTGTCAAAGAGGAACCAAATACAACTTTAATTGACCAATCCACTATTTATTCAATTAAAACACTCGGGGATTTACAATCTCAAATAGTTCAGAACGAGCAAAATCTTGGTACTTTTTTTATTTCAAAATAATTTTTTGAAATTTAATCAAAAAAATCAGGGAGTTAACAGTGTATATTTTAAAAATAACATAAATCGACAAGTCCGTAAAGTCGTCCTTACTCCAAATACCGTAAAAACAATTCCCCTTAATTATTGTTTCGATCTCTCGCTGGGGGGGGGGGGGGGGGGGTAATAAAAGCATGCGGGGTATTATTTGAGGGAGGGTAATAGATACAGTATACATATATGATATTTATTTTTATGGAGAATATAAAATTCCAAAAACCACTCAAAAATATTATATGTAAATAATTAAAAATTATAGCTAGAGACCATGACGAGATCTCGATCGAAAATCTCGGTTATCGAGAGTTTTTTGAGATCTCGTTTCCCGTACAGCACTCCCAGCCCAGGTCTCTAATTATAACCTTACCTTAAACTTCAAAAGAAGCACTTCTAATTCAAGAAATTTCCCAATAGACTGTACATTTATTTGTGATCCTTTAACTATGGAGGATGATTGGTCCCTATCATCAGCTAATGAATTGGGGCCTTCTCTTGGATTGACTTGTGACCAAACTGCTGATACTCTTTGTTTGGCTTTGGAATCTAATTTCTTTTAAATTATTTGTTGTTAATATACAAATTTTTTAAAATTCTATTTTTAAGAGAAGGAAATTTTTAATTTGGCATGTGGATTTGTTAATTAAATTTTAATTTTGTTTGTTTTGTTTTCATTGAAAATTGGGTACTTTGTTCATATCCCGCCCCTACCTCCATTTGAGTCTCAGATTAATTTTCCTTTTTTGAGAATCATACTATCGGCAAAAATTTACATAAAGAAGGAAATTTGACCGTTCCTAAGCAGAAAAGAATAAAAAGAAAATTAATCTGAGACTCAAATAGGGGGGCTGGATATGAACAATGCACGGCAATTGTCCTAAAGCGTCGCAGCGCAATATGGCAGAATCATAGGCAGTATCTGGAAGCTCGTACCAGTTCGTCTCGTAACTGTGTACGAAGAACTAGTATGAGCAAATTTCAAAATTCCAAACACTGATTATAAGTTACTAGTTGCCCCCCTCTAGAAGATGACTTAGATGTAGATGTTTCTTGCCTACTTTTGCCGAAATATAAGGGAGAATAAATTTAAAAAACGGAGAAAATGTAATTGAAAATTTTTATGCAAAAATGTCTGAATAACAACACTATATAGAGAATGGTTTTAAATAAATTAAATAATTTTAATAAAAATATCTAATCAAAAAATATTTTTCCATAATTTTTTCAACGCTGAAGGGATAATCCTAAAGAATTAATTAAGGTGTTTTTCAATTATATTTCCAGTATTTTCATCAAAATCAAATTTATATTTTTCTTCATTATTAAATATAGGGTATATTTTCATTAACAATTTAAATTCTTTAAAATTCCTTTCATTTAATTTTCTCTTTTTTCCTTTACTCTTATCCTCATTAATTTCATAATCTTCAATTGCCATACAAATAACAATACCCTGCCGAAAATAACCAATTTCTTCTCTTTCTAGATCATTTAGTTGATTGAATATTTTTGATACACATTCTACTTTATCTTTAAAATATTTTAATTCTTGACTAGTTTATTTATGTGGGAGATGATTTTTAAGAGAGATGATTTCTTAGCTTTTTTAAAAATTATTCATTCGAAAATCCTCTAGTTATTAAATATGTATTAGACACTAAAATTAATTGCTGTATAAACTGGTCATGAGCCAAATTTAGGCTCTAGTATAGGACATGCGTCCCATAAAACTATGATTTAAGGCTGCTGAAAGACGCATAAAAGTCCTATGCTAAAGAACAAATTATTTCAATTAATATATCGAAAACAAGAAAGGATGCTGTTATTAATTATTAATCCTTAACAAAACTACCATCCAAATAACTCAAAATGAATACCTTTATTTGTCAAAATTAACTCAAATTGAAATTTTTTATCAAATCCTTTATCTTTACAATTTTCCCTTCCAAGTCTTATAATTCTCAATAAATATTTTTTTGGACTATTAAAATTCATTTTTCCACAAATTTCAATATTTGGATATTCTTTAAATGCCAAAACTTGTTTTTGACGGTAAATTCCTGCTGGATCGACAAAAAGTTTTTTAAATTTATTTTTTTCATTTTTTCGATTAAATTTTGTAAAAAAATTCTTTGGTTTGTCTGAATTTAGAAAAGCTTCCAATTTTATTAATTCAAAATTTATGTCATGAATTTTAAAAATTATAGAGCTTTTATTGTTTAAATAAACGGGATTTTGTTGATCATAATCAATAAAAATATTTTCTTTTCCAGTAAATTCCCATTGAATTATTGGATTAAATAGAGGGGTTATTTTAATTAATTGTTTATTTTCTAGTCCATGATTTTCTGATAAACATATTCTTATTCCGAGAGTAAAGAGGATTGGGTTATTGACGGTTAACATGTAAAAATCATCTGTTTGAGCTTAAAAAATAATTTTCTTTTTCAATAATAAATTAATTTAGGATTTAATAAAAAAATTTAAATGACGAGAAAAATTTTAAAATATTCATATCCATACTAACATGAATAAGTAATGTAATAATTTTAGTGTTCAGACAGTTCCTCTTCTTGGGATAGGAAAAAACTCAAACTAAATTCTAAACTAATACTTTTTTAAAATATTTTACAATAGAAATCTCAAAAAAAAATTCTCGCAATTCAACCAGTGATGTCAAAGTTCCAAAATTTCTCTGGAACTAGTTCCAGTTCCAGAACTAGGTTTTTAATTTTAGTAGTTTCAGTTCCGGAACCAGGTTTTTAATTTTTGTAGTTCCAGTTCCAGTTCCGGAACTCCATTTTTGAAATTCCTTAGTTCCAGTTCCAGTTCTGGAACTAGTTCCAAGCTAGTTCTAGTTCCAAACTTTTAAATTTTTTTGAATATGAAAAGATTTATCAATTTTAACAAATAAAGGCATAATTTAAAAAATCATCTAGTGTACGGCAAAATCGCATTCACGGGATCCCGTACCGGGATTTTTTTCAAAATTTTTTACAAGATAATCCCGCGGGATTAATCCGTAAATCCCAATAATCTCGTTCTAAAATTTAGCGGGATCCCGCGGGATTTCGGGATTTTACATAAAAAATTTTTACGTAATAGATATCGGGGAGATCAGAGGGTTTGAATGGATTAAGAGATTTAAAAGGATATCTGGGGATATTTGTGGTGATATCTGGGTTATAATAGGATTTTGAGTGATATGTGAGGATTTAAGGAGATTGGAGTATAAACTGGAGGATTAAGGGCCAAACATTCATTTTTTTCAACGCCGCAGGCGAAAATTTTTAGAATTTCGAAGGCCGTAGGCCATAAAATTTCACTTTTTTCCCCAAACCCTTCCCCAAATTTTTCCTTTTCCCCATTTCGGGGGGGGGGGGGTTTCCCCTCACTCCCCCCCCCTGGGCTACGGGCCTGATCGGAGGATTTAAGGAGAGGATTAACTGGACGATTAAAAGCAAAAAATTCAATTTTTCAGCGCCGCAGGCGAAAATTTTGAGAATTTCTAAAGTCGTAGGCCAAAAAATTCACTTTTTCAGCGCCGCAGGCGAAAATTTTTAGAATTCAGGAGCTCAAGCAGCTACTTCATCGAGGAAATTTTGTCAAAAATATACCCTCAAGACTAGTTCCAGAACTAGTTCCAAAGCTAGTTCCAGACATTTACTAGTTCCGTAGTTCCAGTTCCAAGCTAGTTCCAGCATTTACTAGTTCCGTAGTTCTAGTTCCAAACTAGTTCCAGATAATCGTTAGTTCCGTAGTTCTAGTTCTGGAACTGGAACTAGAACTAATTAGTTCCGGAACTGGAACTTTGACATCACTGAATTCAACCCCCAACCCAAGACTCGAGACCAAAATTTGCGAGACCTGTGGGATAACATTTTTTGGTCCCACAGGATGGATCTAAAAGTTTCTCTATTTTTCCTTCTATCATTGACATTTTAACATTATTTTTCATAATATTAACATGTCTTAAATTACTATTTATTTCTATAATTTATATAATACCGTCATCAACATCGCCACGGTTAATTAAAGGTTCATAATTATTTTCTATACGAGATGTACAGTCTATAGAATAAGGGTGTAAAATAAATATATTATTTTCAGCAATATTATCTTGATAGTATATAACTGCATCTAAATCAGTTAAATATTTAATTTCAATTCCTTCAAGTTTGAAAAGTGGATTTAAATTGTTTTGATTAAATAATATATTATCAATATAAGTTCTAATATATAATTTTTGTTTTGTTTCAATTTCGAAAGAAAATTTAATATAAAATAAAAAATAAATAATAAAATATATTAACATTTATAAAATATTTTTTTTAAATTTATTTAAAATAAAAAGAGGTAAGATAAAAAGGGGGCATTTATTTAAAAAAAGGGCATTCATTCATTGAGCAGTAAAAAGACATAAAAAGGGCATTTATTTATATAAAAAGGGCATTTTTTAACGTTGTGTACATATTTAATATTTCTTAATTTTCTTCACATGAATTTTTACTATTTTCACGTGAATCCTTTAAATATTTTGACTTTTACTATTTAGTCTACGCACCGCAGAGCTATAACTTCGTTCAAAATGGTCGAATCCGGGACGCCCTGATATGTTTTGATGCAGCTCGTCGAGATGCATCGAACAATACCAAAGCGTCCCGGATTCGACTATCTTGAACGAAGTTATAGCTCTGCGATACGTTGGGCTCGCGGTAGGCCTGCTCTCATAAGTAACTTATTTTTAATTTAAATTGTACTCTTATTTCTGTCTATATTTATATTTTGTCCTATAATCTAATTTTATCATATTTTGGCCGAGCACTCAGATTCGTCCCCCTCGGATTTATCACAAAAATCGCGGATTCGTCCAACTAAATTAATGATAAACAAATACGCTCCCAAAAATTCCGGATTTGACTGCGGAGTTTTCTTTTGTGCTTGTTCCCGTCATGTATTATCTTTATAATTTTCTGACAAAGTGTACCCGAAAAAATGGTATTTATGAGCCAAAATAAAATTGAAAATATTAAAAAATTGTTTTCAATAATAATTTATCTGTAAGGAATGATGAAAAATTAAAAATGAAAGACATATATTCAATTTATCTTGAAAGTTTAATATATTTTTGTTGGCCATAAAGTATCTTCATTTATTTATGAGATTATTCCTTTTTTCGTCTTGTGGGGGAAGAAAAGCACAAACAGCATGGTCAGGTTGTGAGAATGTTCCGGGGGGACAGCCACAACGATTTAATAAACATAAGGATGGAGGCTCACATTCAAAATGTGCTTGGCATTGTTCTCCAACTAATTCTAAAAAGAAATAATTTTTTTAAATTAAAGCCTCTGAAGCTCAAAAAATTGTATTTTATTTGGGAGTATCTTAATTAGAAATTATCCTCTAAGCCCGCCTACATCTCAAAGATAAATCAAATTTTAATAAATGAATCTAAAATTGAGGTTATATAATTTTGAAGGGGGGGGGGTGTTTAATAGTGATGCTCGAGAGTCTCGGGCTCGGTTCCCGAGTCGAGAAATTACTCGAGGTTTTGAGCGTCTCGGTGTTTTAGTATCGGAAAACGGGAGAAATTTAACCCCTAAGGTCGGAAATTTTGATCTCAGTTCTCGAATATTCTTCTCTAGTTGAGCCGCCACAGGGAAAAATAAACCGGTCATGAACAACCCCAATATAGGTATAATTTAATTTTTGATTTTTAAAGTTTATGATGTATAAGTACTTTAAAAAATGAAACTTTTAAAATTATTAGCTCGTCCACTTGCAAAGAATTTAGTTTCCCTCGATACATTATTTTCAGAATTTTTCTTTTTTCTTTCAGAATCATCTCCAAGCTCGTTATGAGAAAGTAGAGTCATTCCTCTTTTATTATTAGAATATCCATTTTGTATTTTTAAACAAAATCCAGAACGGCATAAACCTTCAATGCATGATCTGTCTATTGGATGACAAGGAGAACCAAGAAAACCTTTTTTAAATAATTTATAAATTTTAGAGATCTAAATAATTTTTGGAAAATTATGTTTGATAGCAAGCTAGTCTAGGGCGAGGGGGCCAATCTATCGTAGAGCTTAACTTGAAATTAACGATTTTGATTTCAACCGACGCAGTTAAACGATATAATCGAAAAACTATCTATGTAGATCCAATTTTGATAGACCTAGTTATTCATGCATTAGACTCGATGTGACAGGTTTGGTCCCGGCAATGTCTTCGTTCGGGTAATGTGTTATGCAAAACATTACCAAACCTGGATGTGGCATTAAAACTGTATGAACTTATGTCCTCTCAATTAGATTGAACAGATACTATGTCTCTTACAAACTCTCATTTATCGATATCAAGATTTTTCGAGTTATCAATCCCGAATCGATCCTAAAGTCCGGTATTTAATTGAAATCCACTCCTACTTGATAATATAAAAAAATAATTTTTACGTTTATCAACAGCGTCAGATAAAAGTCTGGGAGTACAAAAACCATTCGAATTTGTTACCATCTCTCCACCGGTAGAATCTACACAAACACAAAAAGCACTTGCTTCTTCCATTAACAAAATACATTGGGCACCAAATTGGCATTTTTGTAAAGGATTGTTATTATTACATTGATTGCCTATAGGGACTATTAAGCCTTTATTTTCTTCTATTTTGGATTGAATTGGGGCAGTAGGAAAGGCTCTATATTTTGATGAAGGAGACAATTGTTCAACTGAAATTAATGTTTACTATATAGGTACCTTACTATAAGATACCTATACCTCTGATTCTGAAAAAATTATATCTGATAATCAGGTGTGTCTTAAATAAGGGTGTATAGTTTACACAAATCAAATTAAAAGGAACTTAGGTATATCTTGTATTGGGTATATTTTCCAATGAGGTCATATCCTCAATAGAAAAATTTGGGATTGAGTGAGAGAATAGGCGATATCCCCTATTTAAGACACCTTATTATGAGATAATTTTCAGCTTTAAAGGTATCTCATAGTAAGTCCGCTATTTATTTCTATTAAGACAATTTAATCACCATTATTATTTTGGGGTTGTTGTTGTGTTTGTTGGGTTTGTTGAGTATTTGTTTGGATACTAATATTTTCGGACACACAATGCCCTAAGGCATTAGCTACCGTTCTAGGGGGGCAAGCACACACTTCAAATAAACAGTCAGCACCGGGTACACATTCAGAAGACTGTTTACATCTCTGGCCTAATTTTAGCCGTTGAGGCTCTTCTTTTTTGCCTCTAAGGGCGTTTGGAGTTTGTTGGGGTTGTTTTTGTTGTTCTGCTGATGATGCACGAGGCTTAATTAAACCCGGATCCATAAGAAGCCCGTTAACACAAGATTCTTTATCCAAACTAGGTGAGTAGCCTGGAGGGCACTAAAAGGGGGAAAAATGTTTTTGAGGATTAAAGAAAAGCCTATTGACTTGGCAAACACCCAAAATGCAGGAAGAACCGCCCGTACAAACTGTGGAAGAAAAATCACAACTTTCAGAGGGTCGCCTTCGTTGTTTAACTGATGGAATAATTATAGATGAAGGTTGTTGGATTTGTGGGGTTGGGTGTAATGGTTGGATCTTTGGAATATTTAATAAAAAATATTTTTAAATTTTTGGCACATTCAAAGAGAAGAGCGTTGATTCTACGGAATTTTGGGTTAATTATTTTCAATCTTATGACACCTGTAAATTTTTAGAGACTGATTGAACACCGAAAGAAAATAAGTAAAATTCCGCAGAAAAACTCTCCACTCTTTAAAAGTGCCACTTTTCCTTTACTTGTGGTTGAGGTGGAGGAATGGTTACTATATATGGAACACATTGCCCTCCAACATTGTGCTGTCCTTGGGGACATGAACATACACCATCTGCACAGATAGACCCGCCAGAACAGACTTTGTCACAAGTACCTGTATATTCACAACGAGGGTCACAATTCTCTCCAGGAAGTACTTAAAATATCAGAAAGATTATCAACTTTAAAATATTTTGTTTCATGATTACTCCAGTTATAACGTTAACACAGTTAAATAGCTAATAGGGAGTGGAGTGAAGGAACATGTAGGGCATGTAAGGGGGTATAACCGGAGTTTATTTATTTACTCACATTGCACAACACCCGATGGAAAAGGAGGATATGTTGCTGTAGCTTGTGGAGGTTGTGCTAAAGGTGTGTATGGCACACAAACAGATTGTTGAGGATAATAACCATAATCTAAAGAAATTTCAGTCGTTTTGAAATTAAAATTATGCTTAATAATGTTAACTAACAATAAGACCCACCGCACGCACAAATTCCTTGAATACATGTAGCTCCTCCACTGCAAGGTTGTTGCGCATTTGTCCCAACTGCGCAGGGATAACCGGGAATTCCAGTATTACTAGTTATTGTTGGAGAACTTAGAGCTTAAAAATATAATTATTAAAATGTGTAGGGTGAAGGGAACATAGGTGTGTGGGGTGAAAGGACCATTAACATATAAAGTGGAAGGAACATGACAAGGCGGGGAACTATGAGGTAGAAGAATATAATGCCCTAGTATATTTGAGAGAAATATTATTTTACGTTGTACAATAATTGCTGAGACTGGTTGACAATAAGTCCCAGACTGAGCCAAAATTGTGTTTGGAAGGCATTGACAACGGCCAGCTTAAAATTAATTTTCTTAAAAAATGTTCTTTTCTTTCTACCTTGACAAATAGAATTTCCTAAACAAATAGTTGTTGGTGTACATGTTTGCATTGGAAGTTGGGTGGCAAGTGAAACAGAGGCACATTGGCCGTTTAAAGGGACCTCAAAATTCTTATTTTTTGGTCTTTAATTAAAAATTACTTGTTGCTGTGGACAAGTACAAAACCCTGCCGTACAAACAGAATTTCCAGTACATTTTGTTAAACTGGCAATACAAGGCTCCCCTGGGCCGGCTAGAAATATTAATAATTTTAGAGGAATTAAAAGGAAAATCAAAAAATAAGGGGAAGGGAACACTGGATGGTGGGTGGAAGATGTTCCCTTCAGAATGAATGATGTTCCCTATGGACCAGAGGTCGATCGGGAATGACGAAGGTGCCGGAAATCGGAACTGTCAGAAATCGGAAATTTTTCCAAAATTTCGGAAATCGGAAGAAAAAAACGTCGGAAATCGGAATTCCGATCGACCTCTACTATGGACCTAATTGAAATTTAAAAACATATTACCAATAGAATTAACAGTAACACACATCTTATTCTGAATCGGTTCCCCATTCGGACAAACACAAAAACCGTTAGCACAAACAGAATTACCTAGGCATTCAACCTTTAATTTATAACAAAATTTTAAATTTTGAATTAAAAAAGAACTTGTGCTATAATGCCAGGAGGGCGTTCACAACTAGCTCCGGGCTCGACTTGATATTTTTAATTAAAATTATTTTTAAATCTTTTTTAGAGTTTTACCATATATTTTCGGAACAATACATTCACCGTCACGCTCCTCATACCCCTCTGGACAAACACAATAGCCATTAAAACAAAAAGAACCGCCTGTACAAACTTGGGGGTTATGCCGACAATTAAGGCCGGGGGACTCTTAAATTTAATTTTTTCTGGAATAATTTCTTAACCTTTATCCCAACAAACTTTTAACTAAACGCTTCCCGTCATTTCCAATTATTAAAATTGTGCTATTATAATAATTTTTTGCTTCCAAAATAACACTTAAAATAAGGGAATATTTAAGTTAATTTGTGTATTTTCTAAATTACCAGCTTCTTTGTTGGGGTAAATAACCTTTTGGACATTGACAAAGGTTCTGTACACACGTAGCCCCACCGTCACAAAAATCACCTGCTGCACAATTATAGCCAGGATTGATTATTGGATTTGCTACTAAAATATTTGTCAGTATTTTCTAAACATAATCCCAGTAGACTGAGAAAGGGGTTCACATTTTAGAAAATGCATATTTCAAGAATCTTTAAACGCAAGGCGAAACGAAAGGTCAAAAAAGTCAGAATCTGTCAGACGACGAAAAGCAAAAGAAGCAAGCTCTCCATAGAGAGGTTGGTTGGAAAAGCTGAAGGTGGCAGAAATTGGAAAAAATTAAAAACGTCGGAAATTGGATTCCGGTCCACCTATAATCCCTTGTGTATATTAAGGTAATCCCTCTGCTCACTTTTTGACCTAGGAAGGCACAAAGAATTCCCTGCCTGAACATATTCTTCAATACAACGACAAAATCCACGCAAACAAATTGCATTCCCAGAAGGACCACAAACTTGCCCCTCATTCTGACATTCATGCCCTAATTGTATAGAAGAAGGTTGGCTATTTTGTTCTTCATTTTTAAAATTTTCTTCTTTAGGTAAGATTGTTAATCCCTCAGAGAAGTGCCCAGTTTGAGGGTTTGATATTTCTGGCTGGGTTTGTTGTTGAATTGAATTTTGGGTTATTGGACTAGAATTAAAGTTAGAAATTTTATTGGGGTGATTGAACCTCCCTAAGTTGACAAGTAACAAGGTAATGTTATTTCAAAAAATCACAAATACTGTGGTCCTCAGAGGGGACCACTCTAACATTCAATTAGTATCTATGGTAACCTAAATGTTCCCTACCCTCTACAACTAGCTTGTAGGGGACATATAGACAGTTGTTTTTAATACTTTTTCCAGTATCACAAAATATATTTACCTGTTTTTCAAGTCAACAGGCATCAATTTATCATTATTCCCTTCATCCCCCAAATTATTCTGATTTTCAATATTATTATTAAATTCTAACGGCAAAGGACGTTCTTCTCTTTTTCTTTCAGACGAATTTAAAGGCAATGATCTAAATAATTATTATAAAATTATCCTTTAAAATCCAAAAATCTGTCACACCTTTTTCTGCGATACTGCAATCTTCTCCTTTTATTTTTCAACGAGTATTGCTTCATTAAATCTACACAAACACCCCCAATTGCCATTTTCCCCTCTAAATTTAAAATTTAAATTTTCTTAAATAAAATAATCGAACGTGGACAAACACAAAGTTGACGTTTCAGATCACAATAAGCTCCGCCAGTACATTGATTGTTATTTTCAGAACAAGGACCGAGGGTGTTGGAAGGAATTAGGACACATTGGTCTGCTTGTATAGTCATCCCTAATTATTTTGTTGAGAATTTGAAAAACCCAAGAAAAATTCAGGAAATTTACCAGCAGAGCATTGACACGTTCCCTCAACACAATTAGAACCCCCAGAACATATTTCACCGTTTAAACAAGATTCTCCAGGATTGGCTAATTAATTGTTTTTTTAAATAATTTTTTGTTTAAAATTTAAATCTACCAGTTTGAGAATTTCGACAAACACCGTTAATATTAGTTGTGGGTGATATACAAGTACAGACCTTTATTTATAAAATTATTTTCCTGTTTATTCAAACCTCAATATAAGATAACTCAATACTCTCTACAATTTGAATGTTTTAAGGGTACACCTCGATGTACCGTGAGGCCAAATAGCTATAAGTTCGTTAAATTGTCGAATCCGGGTATTGGTTCAATGCACTTCGACGAGCTAAATCGAACATACCAAAACGTTCCGGATTCGATAATTTTGAACGAGGCTATAGCTCGGTAGTACATTGGCCTGCTCCCCTTTTTTAATAAGGTTGGTAATTGGGTGTGGAGGCTATCCAAGCTCTTATTAGAGATCGGACTGGGAAAGGAGGTTCGACTTTATTTAGAAAATATATTTTATTTTTGAAAATTCACACCACCTTATCAGTTTGATCGCAATATGAATTTGGAGGGCAGGCCTCGCCTAGGGCACAAGAATCTCCGGCTAGAACTGTCTCTGGTCGCTTAAAAATTAATTTAAAAAATATTTCTTAAGCCTTCTCTATTCACCACACACTGCCCACTCTGTGCTACAAAAGGAGAGGGGCATGTACAAATTCCTTGTACACAAACAGCAAAATTTGTACAAACTCGAGTAGGAGAGCAACTCTTTAAAATAAGGATTTTTTTAATCCTAGAAAAATCCAAAAGAGCCACCTGACCAGCTCCGACTTGAGTAACTATTGAACATTCACTCTTACAAGAGGAAAAATATTTTTTAAATTTAAAGAAAAAATATGTAGATTTTTACCCCGTCTGCTACTGTACCAAGAGGGCATTTACATCTGAGTAAAGAATTGTTAAGTTTAATGTATTAAAAATATTACTCAATGAGATAGTTTTAAATTCGAAAATTCAGTCAGACCTTACTGTAAATACCCTCTACATGTATTAGATACACCACCAAATCAAGTTATTTTTAAAAATTTGTTTGCCCATAAGGAGAAGCTTATTCCTAAACATAATCATTTAAATTTTTCAATTCTAAAGGTCATTTAATAGCGAAACCCAACTATTACTTACAAAAGATTTGATTCAAATAGTTGCTAACTACATATACATATATTTATTACCTTCCTTGACGGCAATTAGAACCGCCCAAACATCTTTCCCGTCCCGTAGGACAAGCTCCGTCAGGAAGTACTAGAAAATCGTTATATTTATTTTTCAATTCCAAAATTAATTTTAAATATTTATTTACCCGTAGGGGGGTATTGGCATGTTCCGTTTATTGCTAAAAGTGGGGGTGTGCTAAATAATAAAATTTATTCCTTTATTTTCTTAGAAAATAATTCCTCAAAATTACCATATACATATTCCTTGTTCACATTTAGAACCCCCACCACATTCCACCGCTGGTGAACAAGCAGAATTTGGGGGAACTGGAAATAAAATTATTTTTTTGAAGAACAAAAATTCTCTCGCCAGTCATTCTAGTCACACAAACACCGTTTAAAGGGCTTGTTCCTGTCGGACATAAACATATTCCATCCATACAACTAGATCCTCCAACACAGCGTTGTCCACGAGTACAGGATTCGTGCGGGGCTGCACGGACTTTAAAAGAGAAAATTTTTTGGAAATTTTTAACTAAAAATCCTTGCCAGGCACACAAACTCCATTATTGTTAACCATACTAATTGGACATTGACATTGGGCATCCACACATTGAGAGCCGCCTGCACATTGTCTATTAACTAAACAGGCTTGTCCAGGACCAACAATGTCGATACAATGGCCTTGATGTTCTATTTGGTTTGTTCGGCAGCCTTAAAAGTTTGTGAGGGTAATAAAGGGGAAAGATTAAAATATTGTTTTGAAATATTTTTTTATTTTTTTAAATTCTGATATTCAGAAAATTATTAAAATTTTGAAATCTCTCTCACCAGGTTGGCACACTCCAAATTGATTACGAATATATGATTGTGGGCAAGCTAATAAAATAAACAAAAATTGAAATTAATTGAGAATTTAATTTAAAAATTTAAAAATATTTTTAAGGTTATTTTAAAAAATTAATTCTTTTGATTTAAATTCTTTCAATTGTTGTTCTTCATTATCCCAAGGCTTAAAAATTTTTATAAAAATCATTTAAAATTTCTAAAATAATTTTCAATTTTTTTGTTATCCTAAACAAAATTAAAGGGGTAAATTTTAATAAAAACAAACAAGGCATGCAACGATTTCCAGAGAATACTTGGTCGTTTGGACATCGACAACGACTCAAGCTACAAAGCATTCCAGGATAAACAGCGTGACACTGGCTAGAGTAATAACATTCACTGCCGGGTTGGACAGCTAAAATTATGTCTGTTTTAAATTTTTTCCGGAATTTGTTTGTATTGTTCAGAACAATTTTATTAAGGAAAAATGTTCGTTTTAAATTCTGATAATCCAGAGAATGTTTTAATTAAAATTTCGAAACATGTTTATTTGAAATTCTGATTTTAAACTTTTTCCGGAACATGTTTATGAAATTCAGAACAATTTTATTAAAGAAAATGTTCGTTTTAAAGTCTGATAAACCAGAAAATGTTTATTTAAAATTCTGAAACATGTTTACTTAAAATTCTGATTTCTAGAGGATGTTTAATAAAAATTCTGATATTTTCTCCTTTAATTTATGAAGATAACAAACTTGGCAAGCAGCTGCCTGTTACACTTGAAAAGGCTTGGCCTTGTGGGCATTGTTCTCCACTAAAGGAATATTTTTATAATAATTAAGGGAAATTTTATTTTTTAATAAAAAAATAACCAAGTCCCGTCAATAGCAATAGGCAATTCTGGAGGGCATGCACATTTTCCCAAAACGCATTGAGCCCCCTAAAAATTATTAAATATATTTGATAATTATTAAAAATACTTTATAAAGTATAAATATTAATATAAGACTTATTTCAAATATAATATATACCTGCACAACTTCTGAGCATTGCATAGAGTGAGTGCAAAGGCCAGAACCAGGTAATACAGCTAGAAACCCGGTATTATTAATTTTTATTTCAGAATTTATTTTCCAGAACATGTTTATATTCAGAGCATGTTTATTAAAAATAATGATGTTTTAATAAAATTCTGACATCAAAAAATGTTTAATTAAAGTGTAAATTCCAGAACAGTTTGTTTATAATTCTGATATTTAGGAAAATGTTTCCCAAAAGTTTAAATTGTAATAAACAACAATTTAATTTAAAATATTAATATTCAAGAATCACGAAAATATTCTGGAAATTAGAGATTTTCCAGAAAAAGATCCGAAAAAATTATTTAATTACTCACTAAGTTTGCATTGACCAATTTCAGATATCCAAATTTCCCCTCTTCTGGTACAATTTCTATCGGTAAAGACACAATTCCTGCCGTCAGCGCTTACTTGCATTCCATATGGACATTGACAGATAAGACGACGGCAAAATGCACCTGGCTCTTGGAGGGCGCATTGTTGTGAATATTGGCATGGTGAACCCGGGCTTGACTCTAAATTTTTTGATTTTTGAAAAAAGGTAGATAAATAACAACTAACCAGATAAGCAAGCTCCAATTTCTGAAACATACGCCTAAAAGCAAAAAATGATTTTCGCAAAACTAAAGTCGTTTAAGCTTTAGAAACATTTCGAGAAGAATATTTTATTATTCTAGATTTCTTTATTTATCGAAAAAATTAAGGTTTTCCGAAAGTGTCCAATCCTAACACAACAATGTTTCAAGTTATGATAAATGTTCAGTCCCAATAAAACATGTTTTAACTTTTCCAGGAATTTCAAGTCTGAACAAAACAATGTTTCAAGTCTATGGAAATATTCAATTCGGATAAAACAATGTTTTAAGTTTTCCAGAAATTTTTAATCTGAACAAAACAATGTTTTAAGTTTTCAGAAAAGTTCATCCCAAAAAACAATGTTTTAAGTTTATGGAAATGTTCAATTCGAACAAAACAATGTTTTAAGTTTTCCAGGAATTTCAAGTCTGAACAAAACAATGTTTCAAGTCTATGGAAATATTCAATTCGGATAAAACAATGTTTTAAGTTTTCCAGAAATTTTTAATCTGAACAAAACAATGTTTTAAGTTTTCAGAAAAGTTCATCCCAAAAAACAATGTTTTAAGTTTATGGAAATGTTCAATTCGAACAAAACAATGTTTTAAGTTTTCCAGAAATTTTTAATCTGAACAAAACAATGTTTTAAGTTTTCAGAAAAGTTCATCCCACAAAACAATGTTTCAAGTTTATGGAAATGTTCAATTTGAACAAACAATGTTTTAAGTTTTACAGAAATTTTTAATCTGAACAAAACAATGTTTTAAGTTTTCAGAAAAGTTCATCCCAAAAACAATGTTTCAAGTTTATGGAAATGTTCAATTCGAACAAAACAATGTTTTAAGTTTTCCAGAAATTTTTAATCTGAACAAAACAATGTTTTAAGTTTTCAGAAAAGTTCATCCCACAAAACAATGTTTCAAGTTTATGGAAATGTTCAATTTGAACAAACAATGTTTTAAGTTTTACAGAAATTTTTAATCTGAACAAAACAATGTTTTAAGTTTTCAGAAAAGTTCATCCCAAAAAACAATGTTTCAAGTTTATGGAAATGTTCAATTCGAACAAAACAATGTTTTAAGTTTTCCAGAAATTTTTAATCTGAACAAAACAATGTTTTAAGTTTTCAGAAAAGTTCATCCCACAAAACAATGTTTCAAGTTTATGGAAATGTTCAATTTGAACAAACAATGTTTTAAGTTTTCCAGAAATTTTTAATCTGAACAAAACAATGTTTTAAGTTTTCAGAAAAGTTCATCCCAAAAAACAATGTTTCAAGTTTATGGAAATGTTCAATTCGAACAAAACAATGTTTTAAGTTTTCCAGAAATTTTTAATCTGAACAAAACAATGTTTTAAGTTTTCAGAAAAGTTCATCCCACAAAACAATGTTTCAAGTTTATGGAAATGTTCAATTTGAACAAACAATGTTTTAAGTTTTCCATAAATTTTTAATCTGAACAAAACAATGTTTTAAGTTTTCAGAAAAGTTCATCCCAAAAAACAATGTTTCAAGTTTATGGAAATGTTCAATTCGAACAAAACAATGTTTTAAGTTTTCCAGAAATTTTTAATCTGAACAAAACAATGTTTTAAGTTTTCAGAAAAGTTCATCCCACAAAACAATGTTTCAAGTTTATGGAAATGTTCAATTTGAACAAACAATGTTTTAAGTTTTCCAGAAATTTTTAATCTGAACAAAACAATGTTTTAAGTTTTCAGAAAAGTTCATCCCAAAAAACAATGTTTCAAGTTTATGGAAATGTTCAATTCGAACAAAACAATGTTTTAAGTTTTCCAGAAATTTTTAATCTGAACAAAACAATGTTTTAAGTTTTCAGAAAAGTTCATCCCACAAAACAATGTTTCAAGTTTATGGAAATGTTCAATTTGAACAAACAATGTTTTAAGTTTTCCATAAATTTTTAATCTGAACAAAACAATGTTTTAAGTTTTCAGAAAAGTTCATCCCAAAAAACAATGTTTCAAGTTTATGGAAATGTTCAATTCGAACAAAACAATGTTTTAAGTTTTCCAGAAATTTTTAATCTGAACAAAACAATGTTTTAAGTTTTCAGAAAAGTTCATCCCAAAAAACAATGTTTCAAGTTTATGGAAATGTTCAATTCGAACAAAACAATGTTTTAAGTTTTCCAAAAATTTTTAATCTGAACAAAACAATGTTTTAAGTTTTCAGAAAAGTTCATCCCACAAAACAATGTTTCAAGTTTATGGAAATGTTCAATTTGAACAAACAATGTTTTAAGTTTTCCAGAAATTTTTAATCTGAACAAAACAATGTTTTAAGTTTTCAGAAAAGTTCATCCCACAAAACAATGTTTCAAGTTTATGGAAATGTTCAATTTGAACAAACAATGTTTTAAGTTTTCCAGAAATTTTTAATCTGAACAAAACAATGTTTTAAGTTTTCAGAAAAGTTCATCCCAAAAAACAATGTTTCAAGTTTATGGAAATGTTCAATTCGAACAAAACAATGTTTTAAGTTTTCCAGAAATTTTTAATCTGAACAAAACAATGTTTTAAGTTTTCAGAAAAGTTCATCCCACAAAACAATGTTTCAAGTTTATGGAAATGTTCAATTTGAACAAACAATGTTTTAAGTTTTCCATAAATTTTTAATCTGAACAAAACAATGTTTTAAGTTTTCAGAAAAGTTCATCCCAAAAAACAATGTTTCAAGTTTATGGAAATGTTCAATTCGAACAAAACAATGTTTTAAGTTTTCCAGAAATTTTTAATCTGAACAAAACAATGTTTTAAGTTTTCAGAAAAGTTCATCCCACAAAACAATGTTTCAAGTTTATGGAAATGTTCAATTTGAACAAACAATGTTTTAAGTTTTCCAGAAATTTTTAATCTGAACAAAACAATGTTTTAAGTTTTCAGAAAAGTTCATCCCAAAAAACAATGTTTCAAGTTTATGGAAATGTTCAATTCGAACAAAACAATGTTTTAAGTTTTCCAGAAATTTTTAATCTGAACAAAACAATGTTTTAAGTTTTCAGAAAAGTTCATCCCACAAAACAATGTTTCAAGTTTATGGAAATGTTCAATTTGAACAAACAATGTTTTAAGTTTTCCATAAATTTTTAATCTGAACAAAACAATGTTTTAAGTTTTCAGAAAAGTTCATCCCAAAAAACAATGTTTCAAGTTTATGGAAATGTTCAATTCGAACAAAACAATGTTTTAAGTTTTCCAGAAATTTTTAATCTGAACAAAACAATGTTTTAAGTTTTCAGAAAAGTTCATCCCAAAAAACAATGTTTCAAGTTTATGGAAATGTTCAATTCGAACAAAACAATGTTTTAAGTTTTCCAAAAATTTTTAATCTGAACAAAACAATGTTTTAAGTTTTCAGAAAAGTTCATCCCACAAAACAATGTTTCAAGTTTATGGAAATGTTCAATTTGAACAAACAATGTTTTAAGTTTTCCAGAAATTTTTAATCTGAACAAAACAATGTTTTAAGTTTTCAGAAAGGTTCATCCCAAAAAACAATGTTTCAAGTTTATGGAAATGTTCAATTCGAACAAAACAATGTTTTAAGTTTTCCAGAAATTTTTAATCTGAACAAAACAATGTTTTAAGTTTTCAGAAAAGTTCATCCCACAAAACAATGTTTCAAGTTTATGGAAATGTTCAATTTGAACAAACAATGTTTTAAGTTTTCCAGAAATTTTTAATCTGAACAAAACAATGTTTTAAGTTTTCAGAAAAGTTCATCCCAAAAAACAATGTTTCAAGTTTATGGAAATGTTCAATTTGAACAAACAATGTTTTAAGTTTTCCAGAAATTTTTAATCTGAACAAAACAATGTTTTAAGTTTTCAGAAAATTTCATCCCACAAAACAATGTTTCAAGTTTATGGAAATGTTCAATCTGAACAAACAATGTTTTAAGTTTTCCAGAAATTTTTAATCTGAACAAAACAATGTTTTAAGTTTTCAGAAAAGTTCATCCCAAAAAACAATGTTTCAAGTTTATGGAAATGTTCAATTCGAACAAAACAATGTTTTAAGTTTTCCAGAAATTTTTAATCTGAACAAAACAATGTTTTAAGTTTTCAGAAAAGTTCATCCCAAAAAACAATGTTTCAAGTTTATGGAAATGTTCAATTCGAACAAAACAATGTTTTAAGTTTTCCAAAAATTTTTAATCTGAACAAAACAATGTTTCAAGTCTATGGAAATATTCAATCCGAACACAACATTGTTTCAAGTTTATGGAAATATTCAGTCCCAATAAAATGTTTTAACATTTCCAGAAATGTTCAGTACAAAAAACAATGTTTCAAGTTTATGGAAATGTTCAGTTCTGAAACATGTTTTAAGTTCTCAATTAAAATTCAGTCCCAAAAACAATATTTTAAGTTTTCCGGAAATGTTTAATCTAAACAACACGATGTTTAATGTTTTGCAAATATTAAGCATAAACAAAACATTGTCTAAGTTATTTTATTAGAAATACTAAGGCCAAACAAACATTTTTCGGTATATCTTTTTTAAAAATTAAGTTGTTTCTACCTGCCCGTTAGAACAAGTTCCTCCCATTATTGCTCCATTTTCTAGTGCTGCAATACACGCAGATCCTGCATTTAATGCTCCTTCTCTACATTTGCATACACCATCACAAAATGCTAATGGATAACCAGCACAAGAACTATCAGTACTGCACACACTTCCTGTAAAGAAATTCTTTTAAATCTTCAAAAAAAATTTTATTCGCCTGGCGAAATTCCAGAAATCATTGGAAGTTCTTCAATTCCATTAGAAGGAACTGGTATAATACTAGGCAATCCATTTGAGGAAGGTTGAGGTGGTGGCTGATAAGGCGGTGGATATACTGAAGGTATAATAATATGGTCGCCACTTTGTTTTGTTCTAATATTGGATCCTGAAATGTTTTTATTAAATATGTTTTTAAACTTTAATTAAAACATATTCTAAGAAAAACATTTTTAAAGAGAAACAAACATGTTTTTAATAAAAATGTTTAGATGTTTAATGTTTTCTACTTTGTTTTCCAAAATGTTCGGTTTAAACAAAACATTTTTTAAAGGAAACAAACTTGTTGTTTTAGATTTTAATAAAAATGTTTAAATGTTTAATGTTTCTACTTTGTTTTCCAAAATATTCGGTCTAACAAAACATTGTTTTAATGCTCAAAATATGTTTTTCCGGAATTTATTTAATTTTTCCCATTACCGCTAATTTCTTGAAGACAAGTTCCCCGTTTAGGTACCATCCCTTCCGGACAATGACATTTTCCTTCTCCGGAACAAGTTGCTGTTGAAAAGAAAATTGAACATTGACGAGAATCTATACAACCAACTAAAGAAATTATTTTTATTTTTCTAAATAAAATTTCCAAACAATCTCCTGGAGGAATTCCGGGAAGACACCGCCAATCAACTTCTACAAAACGATCAACACATTCACATTTTCCAGTTACTCTGTTACAGAATTCTCCATTACCAGGACAATCCATTGGTCGAATACAGTCTCGAGTGAGGGAACTTGCTAGAAAATTTAATTTTTATTTTTAATAATTTAAGAATTAAATTCTTTTCGGTACCAAATCCACCCAAAACAGAATTAATTTTGCTTCTTTAATTTAGTCTTTTCTTAGAGGGGAGGGGCATTTTTGACTCTATTAGTGACTTTCAAATATTTTCTTGTCAATGAGGGGATTCCACCTCCTCATTTAATACCTGGATCTATTTGCTCGCATTTGGCAGCAGACTCGGGATAATACCTAAAATTTATATAAACATTTAATCAACCTTGAAATTTCCAAATTAAAAGACTTACATAGGCAAACATTCACATATTCCTTTAAAACAATGCGAATTTGGCACATTACAAGCTCCGTTCAAGTCTGGATTACAATGAGATCCTATTTGGCCTTCCTTTGGCCATTCAATAAGTTTAGGGAATTGATTGTTAATATATTTATTTTCAAAATCTTTATCATTTTGATCAATCAAATTTCCATCCCAAGAATTTAAATTTTGACAGGAAACTTAAAAAAATGTTTTTTTAATTATTTGTTTGAATTAATTAAAATTAGAGAAAACATTTGTTTCTTGTTTCTTGTTTTTTTGTTTTCTTGTTGTTTTCTTGTTTTCCTTGTTTTCTTAACAAAACATTTTCCAAAACATCCCAAACAAAACATTTATTTTTCCTAACAAAAACACAACATTTTCTCAAACATTCGAAACAAAACATTTATTTTTCTGAACAAAAAAAGTTCGTGGAAACATTTTAAAATTAAACCGGGAAACATTTTAAACAAACACAACAATGTTTTAGTGTAATTTTACTCATAATTTTTTGTTAATAAATTAAAGTTTCAATTTTAATTTTATTTTTAAATATTAAAAAATATTTTTAATTGTTTGTTTCTCTAAAAATTACCTTCCAAAAATGAATAAATAAATAATAAAAAATTTAAAATAAAAAAATTAAGAATTTTTTGCTGTTTAATAATGAGATACATATTAATTAATTAAAAATAAAATTAAATAAATGTCTGATTATTGATTTAAAGTCTAGACATTTTAAATTTTTATTAGTCGATTATAAAATAATAGCGGCAGTGTTTTTTGTAAAAATGATTTAAGTTGGCTTGTTGTGATGTTTAAAATTAATAAAACATTAAATTTAAAACCTGAAAAACATTTTTAAAAATAAATAAGTTTTTGTGAAAATGTTTAAATGTTTTTTTGATTTTCTCTAAAATATTTTGGTAGAAACAAACAAAATTTTTCATAAACATGTTGTAATAATAAATTTCTATAAAAACATTTCTCATGAACAAATGATAAACAAAACATTTTTGCAAACATTCTAAACAAAACATTTATTTTTTCCAAACAAAAACATGTTCACGAACATACCTATTTTAAGAAATAAACAGAAAAACATTTCGGCAAACATTTTCCGGAAAATTAGCTTAATAATAAAAATATTTTGTAAAATAAAAAGGCTATATTGTCTGGTAATGTTTAGTTTAATTTAGTATACTAGTCAGAATAGTCGATGATGCGCGTTATTATCTTTTGCTACCACCTACTATATTTTGTGAAATTATTGGGACTTATTGCAGTTGAACATACAAAATAATGAAAAGGAAATATGTATTTAGTGGATATTATTATTTTAAAAAGTAAAAAAAAAATAATTTTAAAAGTTGTAATATATTGCAATTAAAACCTCTTTATAAATTACTCAAAGGACTAAAAAATTGTTTTTTAATGAGGGGAATTATGAATTAAGGGGGGGGGGGGGATTTTAAGCAACCAGTAATTTCCACATTTATCTGTAAAAACATATTTTTTATTTGATCAATTTTTGAAGCAAATCCATTAACATTTTTTTATTTTATCAACAAACGAAACTTAAGTTGAAAATTTAAAGAATATAACTGAAAAGTACAGTTGTTTATAAAGGTTGTCGGATATATTCAAGCAAAAGGTTTTTAGTTTAGAAAGAGTTTAGCAAAAGTTTAGTTACTGGGCAGGATTCGCTCGACAAATGCAGGTGCTCTACTACTGAGCTACCGGAGCACCGACTAATGCTTTCTCTTTTATCCTTCTAGATCGTTTAACCCTTACAGTTTTATAGAAAGAATTTTCTCAAAAACTAATTTAATTAATAATTCAAATGTTGACCAATTTGTGACCAGTACAGTAAAAAATAATTATTTATGAAAAATAAAAAATAATTTATAGACATATGATGGAAACTGGTGAGAAAACAATAAACTAATAATTTAATCGAAAAGAAATGAAGAATAAATAATGAAAATAAATATATGTAGTACATATATTATAAAAGTTGGGGTAACTTTAGTAAGTGGGTCCCGGAGTTAATATACAAATGTTATACCATTCGAAAGAGCTAGTTCTGAGTCGAATGCCACCAGTTTTAGCCCGAGGAAAAATTTTTGGACCGAGATATAGGTCCCTGAAATTTGAAAAAGCATAGGGGGGACCAAGCACTTTTTTGGGGTGAAAAATTCGAAAATGCAAATGATACCTCATTCGAAAGAGCTCCTCGAGCTGAGTCGAATGACACCAAAATCAACGAAATCCGACTTGATTGGACCGAGATATAGGTCCCTAAAAACCGAAGATCCAAAGGGGCGATTTTTGGAATAAAAAATTTTTTATACAAAAAAATTTTTTATACAAAAAAAATTTTTTTATAAAAATTTTTTATACATTACCTATGGCATCTGTGAAGATTTTTGCTGCTACGGAGGCCCCAAATACGTCCAGCGCAAGGGAGATAGGAATAGGTTTATGTTACGAGCCCAGACCTAGCCCCCGTAGACACCCCGCGAGGCGCGTGCCGCAAAACCCTGCGCGAAGCGCAGGGTTTTGCACAAGCGCCTCGCCGACGCTCCATAGGTTTAGGTTTTTTGTTTTTTGTGTCATAACTTTGTCTAATCTTGTCCAATCACGGTGATTTTGGTGTCTTTCGACTCAGCTCGTCGAGCTCTTTCGAATGAAGTATTATTTGTATAAAAAATTTTTTATTCCAAAAATCGCCCCTTTGGATCTTCGGTTTTTAGGGACCTATATCTCGGTCCAATCAAGTCGGATTTCGTTGATTTTGGTGTCATTCGACTCAGCTCGAGGAGCTCTTTCGAATGAGGTATCATTTGCATTTTCGAATTTTTCACCCCAAAAAAGTGCTTGGTCCCCCCTATGCTTTTTCAAATTTCAGGGACCTATATCTCGGTCCAAAAATTTTTCCTCGGGCTAAAACTGGTGGCATTCGACTCAGAACTAGCTCTTTCGAATGGTATAACATTTGTATATTAACTCCGGGACCCACGTACTAAAGTACAGCCATAAAAGTTTTCTATGTTAAAAAAAAGTTGCCCCTTTCCAAAACGCCAAAATGGGGGATGGCTTCTCAGATCAGGAAGGAGGCTTTAGACGTTTGTAATTAAAATTTCAAAAAAAAAGTTTCCGAACATCTGTTAGGGTACTCAAAGGGAAAGATTATTTTAAACACCAGTTTCAGAAAAGGAAAGTGATAAGAAAGTCTTTTTTTAAATCTCTCTTAATTCTTTTAAACATTTCTAGTATTCTTTCCTTCATCAAATTTAAAATCTTCTTCAAAAAAAGGCTTTAATCGAGTATAACTACCAATAAAATTATCGTACTCGACAACTTTCTTCAATTCCGAATAATAATCAGAATGATTATGATTATACTTAATTACCAAAATTAGTATACCCTCTCTTAATTGACTTAAAAAGTCAATTTCTTCTTTATTTTCATAATCTCCAAATTTTCTAGACAAACATTTAAATTTATTTTCCTCATTAATTTCAACATAAAAATTTAATTCCATTTTTGGTTCCTTCCAAATATTTGCAGTCAATACTCTAATTTTATATTTCCCCGAATTTTTAAATTTCAAACAAATATTTATATACGAAATTCCCTCCAATTGTGCACGTCGATGTTCTTCACTAATTACAACATTGTCAATAAAATTATTTTGACCTAATAATTTCGCTCCCTTATTTTTGATTAATTTTCTAGGTCCTTCTGGATTTAGGAAACAATTTATTTCGATCAATTTATAGAGTTTTCCTCCATGAGATAATGTGTATTTATTCCGTTTATATCTACAATTCTATCTACTACATTGTCTTCTACCTCATCTTCTTCATTTTCTACCCCTACCCCATTACCTACTTCATTATAAAATTCATCATCTACTTCAAAATATATTTTAGCGTAGAAGAGTGGAAAAATTGTCAAAAGTGTCTAAAAAAGAGAAAATGAAATTTCAGTTTTCTAAATTTAAAAGCAAATTTTCTGGTTTTCCTTTCTTTCTCTTACAAGCATATCCTTCTAATTTCGGAGTATTAAAAAAATCCCAAAGAACCAGTTACAAACGAACATACATAGCAGGGATCGCGCCGACACGATTCCCGAGAATCGGGAATTCCCGACGATTTTACGCTTGTGAATTCACGAAAATCGGAATTCAAAATTTTCGGTAATTCACAATTCCCAAAAATCGGGAATTTGGGGTTTCTGTCGGCGTGATCCATTCACATACATAATTTCTCTTTTTTTTTAATTTTAAGATTAGTACCTCTCCCATACGATCACCAAATCCACAAATACGAATTCCAGCAGTAAAATAATCTGTGTAATGCTCCTCAATTATCATTCGTCTTTTTCGATTTCCACCAAGAATTGCATTTTTTGTATTATATCTTTTACCCCATGCTTGCTCATTGCAAGGATTGTGAAATACTGAAATATAAAAAGAAAAATTCTTTTTAATTTTATTTATTTCTATATCAATTTCTGTAACTTCTCGTCTTCTATTTAATTTTTTTAATTCCAATTTTAACAATTTAATTAAAGGAAAATTAGCATTAGAGCCAGATGCTTGATTAACATCCTGTATAGATTCAACTAGTAATCGTTGATTATGTTGAATAATACAAAAGGAATGTTGAAAAATTAGAAGGAAAAAATTTAAAAATAATAAAATTTTTAAATTGGGCATATTTACGCGTGTGAATTCACGAAAATCGGAATTCAAAATTTTCGGTAATTTTGAATTCCATATTGCCTCAATTTTTTAATTAAAGATTTTTTAATTAAAATTTTTTAATAAATAATTATTTTACATTAATTCACTGCCCTTTTATTTGGCTGAATTACAGAGCTGTTTCGAAACAAAAAAAACTTTTCAAAAATCGAAATTTCGAACAACTCTGATCACTTATGTTAACCCTATATGTAAACAAATTTAAGCTACTTACTACATTATGAAAGTAAAGGGCATTCACGAGAAAATAAATTTTTAAAATAAATTTTTACTTAAAAAGTTTATTTAGAAGGGGATTAAGAAGGCCTCTGTTATCCTAGAACCTCGGCCAAGATTTGCCCCTCGTCCTCGACTTAATGTTATAGCCGTACAAGACGACGACACTCTAGTGATTGTGAAGGATGTTTATTTAAATTAAAAAATAAAAAGTGGGGCTCGATCAAAAATATTTGGCTTGAAAAGAAATGTGCTGATACCTCGTGCTCGAATTGAAAAGGGCAACACTGTTAATTAATTTAAGACATTGTACTATTGATTATTGTCAAAGGATTTTTCTTGGATTCTTTCGGACTTGTTGTCAAGTTTAGCTCTAAATCCTTGGATTTAGAATGTAGCGGTTAGAGACGGATCTCGAACAATAATCTCGATTATCAAAATCCAGATTTTTAGACGTTTGTACGAATCTTTTTTTCGAGATTTTCGCACCTTCAGTGCCAGAAAATAGAAAATTTTGTGGGAATTTGACGGTGGATTGAGAGGGTTTACGGGATTTAAGATATCTTGTAAATCCCTCATCCTGATACTTGACATCACCTTAATCCTCGGTCACTTCGCTTTTGTACACACGAAAAACCTAAGGGATGAGCGGAAAAGGACGGGAGTTTCCATACAAAAATTTATTTTACAAAAATTTACTTATTTTTCTAAAAAAATATTTTAACATAAAGAATTGAAATTCCCTAAATATCAATTTTTATTTTAACAGAATATTCTCATTCCTTTAAATTATCTTTATTTATTTCACATCCCAAGCATTGTCGTTCCAACTATGTGCTGGCCAAACACCCGCACGATGATAATGATAATCAGGTGGATAATCCTTGAAAATATTGAGAAGATTAGTTAATAAAAACAAAATTTCCCCCTACTTCAGGCGGACGCCAACTCTTCACCAAACGATCGTCTGGACGACGAACTTCATAAAACTGGCGATAATAGGGAGGTCCTTAAGAAAAAAAATTTAGATAAAAAAATTATTTAAACTCTACTTTTAAAGCCCAGAGTAGGCAAATCATCAGGCAATCCATCCTTATAAACTTTGAAACCCAAAGCTGTAATAGTGCCAGGTATGCAAATGACGCAAGAAAAAAATATTTCGGTATAATTGTGCATCCAATGTCGAGGTTTTGCCTTAAAAATAAATTTATATATTTTAATAAAATTTGAGAAAAGAAGATTTAAAATATTTTAGAGAATGTTTTCCCGAGACGTTTTTAAAAGAAAGTTTGACGCTTAAAGAAAATTTAAAAAAACTTTTAAAATAAAGTCAATTCGGCTATTTTCCAGAAACATTATATTCCTCTCAAGGATACTATTAATATTTATTATGGAGAGACCGGAATTTCGTACTGAACGGTATTCCGTACCGTACTACCGATACGGTATACCGATAAATACCGAAAAATAGCGTCGTAGTGCGGTACCGTCCGGTCTAATTATAGAGGGTGTTTTTCGGGGAAAAAATAAACTAAAAACTTTATAGAAAATAGCAACTAGTGTATCACCGGAAACGAAATTTTGACCGGATCCGGATCCAAATTGAGTTCCGGACCCAAAAAATTTTCGGAAATTTAGGTTCTATATACACAAACTAAAATGTGCTTAAATTAAAAACATTTCCCCCAAAAACTATAAACTTACTTTAAGAGCCTTCCAAGCGCGTGCCCATCTACTCACGTAAGGCCTATACACTAACACCATAATTATTAGACAAAAAAATTAAAAATTAATTAAACGAAAAAATAAAAATTAAATAATAAGAAAATGAAATAAACATTTAAGACAAAATAAATTATTTAAAAATTTATTTTTAAATAATTTTCAACAAAATTACATAAATTTCAAAAAACGATTATAATCCTCCAAAGGAGTTTCAGCAACATTTTCAGAAAAATAACGGTCACTTGGATGTAATAATTTGTAAAGAGTAATACAATTTGGGGTTTTTGGTATATAATTTGCTTTTTTTAGACGGTGAAGGTATTCGTGTCTATTACGTAAACCTTTTAAAAAATATTTAATTTTTAAAAATTAATTTTTAAAATATAATAATACCAGTTATTGGACATCTCAAAGCGCATGGAAATTGAACTGAAAAATTAATTTTGATTAAAAAAATAAAAAAGGGTTAAATGTCCCCTTCATAAACTTTCAAATTTTCTTCACACCATAGGTGGGTCGGAACAGTCAGAGGTTGTCGGAAATCGGTATTCCGACCCACCTCTGTTTCACATAAAAAATGTGCGCCATGACGTTTTGGCCGTTTAACGTGTTTTAAGAATTAAAAAAATTAGCATTGTGTTTAGGCGCTAGGCCAAAATTACGACGCACATCTCAGAATCACATTAACTACACTACTTTTTAATAAGGTTGATCCCAGTCCTCGAAAGTTGGGGAATTTGAGAGCTCCCCTCCCTCACCGTATGGGACCAACACTAATTTTTAATAATTTATTTTAAAAAAATCCCCCTTTCCAAACCAATTTGTTCATTTTCTATTTTCATAATATAAGCCAAATAATTATAAGACACAAGCATTCTCCTTATATCACAAAGAAATAAACGCGGATCCGCCACAAGCATTAAACGTAAATCTTTTTGAGAAAATCCACATTGGGCATTTAATGAACGCACAGTTCCCTTAAATGATTATATTTTCAAATAAAAAATAAAATAAACTCACAGAAATTTGGCCAATTCCAAATGCAATCTGAAATTATATTTAAAATTTATTTTTAAAATACAATTTAAATAATTGTATTTTAAAGGTATTTTTGCTTACATTAAGCAGTTGTATCACCCTCCTTGTTCAGAAATTAAATAAAACCCGGAAAAAATCGTTCATTTAAATATCATTACTAGAGTTCGGATTTTGTGGTCCGAAATCCGGGTATTTTGATAAAAACCAAATTTTGGTCCGGAAAATCCGGGTCGTGTCAAAACCAAGGATCCGGTCCTCAAACAAAAAAAAACCCCGCAAAAATATAAGAAAAACAAAATTTTTAAAAATTCCCAAAAACTCACAATTCTAGGTTCTTTGACTACAACAAGCCTCAATTGTTTAGAAGGAAGTAGAAATTGTCTGTGTAACCAACCCAAACGGGCATCAAGCCTTTCAATTGAATCATTAAGCCAATATCTCGATTCTAATACAATTTTTCGTATTTGAGGAAATGTAAAACGGCGATAAGTTAAGTAATTTAGATGAGCCTTTAAATAAATATAAAGTTCAATTTAAAATAAAATATAACCACCAAATATTTTAAATGTCTTTTAAAGAGAGCACAGGCCAACGTACCGCGAGGTTGATGTACTGCCGAGGCACAGCAAATCAGCTGTTACTTTAAGCGCACTGAAGGCTAGAAACAGCCTTTGTTTATTTTGATCTGTTGTGCCGAAGTATAACTTCCTTTTAAAATTATCAAATCCGGGACGCCTGGATCGTCGATGTGCATCGACAGAGAATTTCCGAAATCGATAATTTTGAACGAAGTGAATTGCTCGTACTCGTACTTTCGTATAGGCTTATTTTTTTCGTACTCGCACACAGGTACGAGTACAAATTTTGGTACGAGCTTCCAAACACTGATTATAGCTCGGCAGTACATAGTTGGGGTGTGGTGTACTCTTTTAAAAACTTGGTTGGTCCAATTTTAATTTAAATCAAAAATACTTTTAAATAAAACTTTTTACATTTAAATGTTCCTGTTTTTGTAACAAAAAATAAGGATTGCGAGATAAATAATTAGCCAAATCATCAGGTAAAAATCCAACACTTTTATGTAACCAATAAATTTTTGGTTTGACATCACGTTCCCAATCTAGACGGACAAGTGCTTGGCCGAGACGAGGATCATTTTGTGTGGACTGTAATTTATAAAAGAAAATTTTTAAATAATTTATAAATATATTGTTTATATAGTGTTTATTGTTAGTTCTCATGACTAGGGTTGTCGGTTTCAAACAGAACTGAACCGAAGATTTTCGGTTCGATTAACCAATGAATCTGGTGAAACCGACAACCCTACCCATGGCCAGAGGTGGGCGCAAGATACAATCTCAAAAAACGAAAGACGCAACGCAAGGCCAAAAATTAACGCAAATAACGCAATGCGCACACCCCTGCCCAGAAAAAAATAAACTCAGAAAAAATAAAACAAAAATAAAAAATTTCAAAAAAACCTCAAATAAATCAACACCCATATCAACCAGCATTTGAATAGTTTCAGAAAAATTGGCATATTGAGCAATTGAATGAGAATGAGTTGGCGGCATTATATCCTCTGTAGGTATAAAAGGGTGGGGATTTGAACTGAAAAAATTATTTAAAATTTTTTATGAAAAAAAAAACTTTGAGGGAGGCTTTGTTAAATCACTATTTAATAATTCCCCTTGGTCATAAATTATTCGTCTGAAACGATTAATTTCTCTAGAAGTAGTTTCTTCTCCTGTCTCCATTTGTGAAATGTCTAACTGTGAATATAAATAAAATTTATTTTAAAAAATTCTAGATAAATTTATAACAGAAATAAACAGAGTTTTTTGAATATTAGACTATTCTACTACAGGGGCGTAGCCAGGGGGGGCTGGGGGGGGCTGAAGCCCCCCCCCCCCGAAATGGGAGAAAGGGGAGAAAAATTAGGAGAAGAATTAGCAAAAAAGTGAAAATTTTCCGCCTACGACCGTCCAAATTCAAAAAATTTTCGCCTGCGGCGCTGAAAAAGAAAGAAATCTGGCTTCTTGAGGTCAAAATTCAAAAAATTTTTGCCTGCGGCGCAAAAAATGGAAGAAATCTGGCTTCTTGAGCTCCAAAATCCTCAAAATTTTTGCCTGCGGCGCAAAAAAAGTGAATTTTTTGGCCTACGACCTTCCAAAATTCAAAAAATTTTCGGCTGCGGCGCTGAGAAGATGAAAATTTGTGTACAAAAAAATTTGCGTCCGGAACGCCAAGGTAAACGCCAAAAATTTGGCGCACACCCAGTGTTAGCCCCCCCCGAAATCGACCCCCTGGCTACGCCCTTGTTCTACTACAAGCACGAGTAAAAGTGACACCACCAAGGAAAAACTTAAAAAACAAGAATGGTAAAATATTTCTAACAGCTCAGAAGGTTATTTACCACTTTTTAGGATTGGAGAAGGTCCATATCTTATTTTCAAGTTCCTATCCCGCATTCACGAGGCACAAAATGTTCCCTAATCCCCAAAAATTAAAAAAAACCTCAATTCCGGGTTGTTTAACCAAATTAGGGGTTAACATCATAAATTCATATTCTTTTTGTTTTTGCCTGAGTTCATCATCTTCAATTCTTCCAAATTCATCCTCAACAGATTTAGGCATTTCAAGTTTTCCAAAAACTCTTTCATTCAGAAAATTTTCGTTTTCAATAAATTGTTGCAGTTCAAAACGGTCAGAATCTTAAAATTATAAAAAATTTTGTTAAGGCATATTTTCAATCAGGCTCGTAGCCAGTGGGGTAGGGGGCTCCTTCGGCGCCAAAAAGTCGGGGCAAAAAAATTTTCCCATCTTGGCCCTCCCCGAAAAAATCCTGTCTACAGGCCTGTTTCCAACAAACATTTCCACAATTAAAAATAAAATTCAAACCTTTATCCATTAGATCAGAATCTAAATGTTTTTCATCCTTCAGACGAGCAACAGCAGCACTCGAAGCCTAAATTTTATATAAAAAATTCTATTTAGTTAAAGCTTTTTGGAAATTTTCCTAAATTATTTTAAAAAAACCTCTTACATAACGAAGTACAGAAGCAATTTTAAATAATCTTGAAGATAATTTTAAAGACATACTTCCCCAAAAATAAATAAAATTTGAAAATAAAAAATTAAAGTAACTGACGATTACAAACGTCTAAAAATCAAAAGAAAAATAAAAACAAAAAAATATTTTTTATTTTTTTAATAAAACTGAAAAAAAAATTTTAACTCAAAAAAATATTTCCCTTTTTTTCTTAAACTTCTCAACCTCATCTCCTCTTTCAATTATTTAGACGGCCCAAGCAATAATTGTTGTTGTTGCTTCAATTGAGATTTTTCCATGTCGCGAAGTTCTTTGTCAACTAAAAAAAAAAGGAAATAAAATTTAAAATAAAAATTAGTCAAACTAAAGTAAGGCAAAATCATGATAAAAGCAGAAGTAGACAACACCCAAGTAGCTTTACGTGCAAGCGAAAACTGAAAAGAAAAATTTTTTTTCTTAAAAATTTGAAAATATCCCTTAAAGATTACGATTGCTAAGTGACTTTATTCTGCTTAAGAGGCGGAGGCCATAAATTCACTCTTTATGAAAATGTGAGTGAATTTCAACGAAAAATCAAAGGTTTAATTTGATCTAGATTCTAAGCCTTTTTCAAACCTTAGAGGTTTTGTCTATGGCAACCGATATCTCAGAATTAATGTGTCACAAAAAGAATTTTTTAATAATTTATGTGGTGATTCTCAAAGGACTAAAAGAGAGATTGTGGATATAAAGAAGGGAAGCCGTAAAGTCAAGATTACCCAAGTGAACTAAATAAATTTGAGAAAACTCCCTTACAGAAGTACCCAACAAAGTCCATCCAGCACCAACAGAATAATAGATAGCAGAGCGAAGTTTAGCAGGAAACATTTCTTTAAGCCCTTCAAGTCTTTCAAGTAAAGTTTCTTCCAATTGATCGTCGTCAATTTCCTTTTAATTTTAATAATAAATTTAAAATAAATTATAAAAAAAACCTTAGCTAATTGTTCCTCATTTGAAGCAACTTGGAATTGATCATTTGAAGGTTGTGAAGAAGGAAATTCCATTTTTGAAAATAATTAATTTAAATTAACTAAATAAAAAAATTTCAAAGAAAGTTGGTTAAAAAAGGAATTTAGAAAGTTATAAAGTCAAAAGAGAAGAAAAAAGAAATAGCTCTCGCATAACTTGCCAAATCAAAACTTGCCAAAAGGCTGAAAACTCATATCTTGCCAAACTTTAAAAATCCTAACCCTATCGATATCAGCTCGGCGCTTGTATTCTTTTACCTATTAAAATTGATTTTATTTTTTAGGCTGATAAGCTTTTTCCAGTGAGGTTAAGGAAAGGCATACTTTTCATATTTATGCGGATTGGTACGGAATTGAAATTAAAAAACAAGATCGTATCTAAGCTCAAAATTTAAAAAGTTATGGATAGATTTGGAGAAGAAAAAGAAATATATTAAAAAATTTAAAGTATAAAAACTTTGACAATCAAAAATTTCAAAATTTAACGTATTTTTGAGATGCAAAAATTAAATAAATTTCAAAAAAAAATAACAAAAAAAATTTCAAATTATTCATTCATTTCCACATCATTTCCACCTCCTTTTCTTCCTTTATTTCCTTCATTTTTATTTTCTTCTTTAATTAATTTAGCAGATGTTCTACTATCAATAAATAAATCTAAACATTCATTAACATCCTCTTTTTCAACGATTTTTCTTCCCCCAATTATTGCTAATAATTTTGCGGGGGTTAATAATTGAATTGTATAACGTAAAGAAGCATTCATTCCAATTTCACATAAACGTTTTAATGCTAATTCGTCTAATTGAACACCTTCAGCATCCGCTCTTATTTGAATTATCTTAAAAGAGAAAAACTTGAAAATTTTTGAGGTTTTTTCTTTAATTTTCTTTCTTTTTTTCACTCTGTATGGGCACACCACAAGGTACCACAGAGCAATAACTTCGTTCAAAATTGTTGAATCCGGGACGCCCTGGTATGGTTCAATTCGCCTCGATAAGATGAATCGAACCAAGGCGTCCCGGATTCGACAATTATCAACGTAGTTATTGCTCTGCGGTACCCTGGCCTCCTGCTCCCACCCAGTATTGAACGAGTATGCGTGCCTCCCCCTTCCCTCTACTTCAACTACAAATTAAGTCAATAAAAAATAAATTTACCAAAGAGATTTCATCAATAGAATATAATTTAGTTGGAACAATTAATAATCGATCAATTAAATCAGAAGGAGTTCCATAAAATCCAATTTCATCAGAATTCCTTAGAAAAAAATATTTGGACTGTTTCTATTAAAAATTAAGAAAAAAAACCTAATTTTTGTTCTCCCCCGATTTGTAGCAAAAACAATTATTGGACTAATCTCAGATTCTAATGCTCTATGTAAAAATGTAAAACATTCCAAATCGAGCATATGAACTTCATCGATAAATAAAACACCGGGGAGGAGTTCTGCTTGGCCCTTAAAAATTAAAAAAAAAATTTTTTGAAATTTAATTTAAAAAATAACCGATTCAATTAATTGATTAACAACTTTGTTGACTTCATTTCTGAGTTTTTCTAAATTAAAAAGAATTTTATTTTTAAAAATTTGAATTGCAGTGTATATATTTTGAGAATAAGGGAGGGGACTTTTAAACGATAAACTATTCATTCCCCAGACCAACAAATACCAACAATTCACTTATATTGTAGAATATTTTATCTGAATGTCACGTATTTATTGCTTATAAATTGAATAATAGTAGTACCGGTTTAGAAAAAAAAGAAAAGGGACAAAGGGAAACTTATCTAGGAGGATAAGAAATCTCCACATATGTATAAAAAAGTTTACCGATAAAACCCCTTAAAAAGAATCGAATAAATTAATCAGAAAATTTAACCATTAGGCCTACAAAAAATCAAATCTTTAAAAGAGAATAAGTTGACATTTTATCCCAATTTTTTAAATATAAAATCAAAAAATAAATAAAAACCTGTAATTTCAGTCTTTTTCGGTTTTAAAATTTGTGACAACATAGTCATCATATCTCCAGCCTTTCCATGTGGGGCAGAATTTGCAGAATCAAAAACATGTAAATTAACATACTTAAAGTTGCTGTTAAATTAAAAATCTTCTTTATAAAAAACCTGAACAAGCTCTTTACTTTTGTGTACATCACCCTTTGGCATTGGAACAAATTCATCGGCATCCAAATCGAATTCGTTGGCAAAAATATCTGACCGTCCCAAACGCTTAAATTTAACTTATTTAAATATTAAGTAAGGAAGAGTGCCCGCATTATATGGGGTCACAAATATTCATACATAAATTTTTTTTCTCACAATCAAAAAGAATTAATTTTTCTAATAAGTTCAGGCCCATTTTGTCAATGGGCCTTTTACTCATCTATAAAATGAAATTACAGAACGTTTTCAACGTCCGTATTACCGCAAAAGGTTCGTAAAAGGCCCATTGAGAAAATGGGCCTGAACTTATTAGAAAAATTAATCCTTTTTGGTTGTAAGAAAAAAATTTATTTATGAATATTTGTGACCCCCTATAATGCGGGCACTCACTTCTTTACAAGTGCCTAATTACGATCAAATTAAAAATACTTTAACAGTTCCAGAACCAGCCTCAATATAAATAACATCACCAACTGAAACTTTTTGTTTTAAAAGAGAATCATAAATAGATGGATCTAAACGAAGTTCCCGAGATCCTTTTGTTGTCTAAATTTAAATATATAATTTTATTTTTAAACAAAAAATTATTTAAAAACCTTTAAAGTGCACATAACATGCGAAATTGTTTTTCCAAGCCCTGTCAAAGGGGAATTTTCGATTTCTTTTGGTGATAATTCTACAACTTCGCCTTCAAATACTTCTTTAGTTTCCTTTACACGAAGACCTATAAAAAGTTTATATTAGTTTGATGCGACTAATTTTAAAACCGAAAATTTTGATAGTTCTTTGGAAAAATTAAACGATTTTTATGAAATTCTAATATTGTATTACAATAATTTTTGAATATGAGTGATATTTTAGGATTAAACTAGAAACGGGAGTAAGTGTTGACAATCAGTTATGTATAACCCTAGTTTAGCGGCAAAATTTTTAAAAATAAAAAATAACCAGATTGCAGGCACGTAACCAGAATTTTTAAGATTAGGGGGAGGGGAAACCCCTCCTAGCCCTTTGGTTTCGGGCCTGCCGTATTGCTAAATCATAAAAGAAAACAAACCAATAGCTTTTCTGATATTTTCAACCAAAACTTCAGTTTTTTTCACTTCACTAGAAAAAACCTCCGATCCAACCATCGGAACAAAAGGCACTTTATCGCCTAATTCTTGAGCCATAGCCATAGCAATTGCCGTCTTTCCAGTCCCCGGCGGACCAGCAAAAAGAACTGCTCGGCCGGCCATCTTTTTTTGTTTAACTAATTCAACAATAATTCCCGCTGCTTCTCTTGCTGCACATTGACCAACAAATCCACTTGCCTTTAAAAATAAAAATATTTTTTTAAAATAAAAATTAATTAAAAACTAAACATTATTCAAAGCTTCTCCAGTCGTTGAATTCAATCCAAGTCCTTTTACATGACTGTGTGCTGCTATTCTAGCTTTTTTGTTGAATTTTTCCTTAGAAATTTTTGTTTAATTTCTAAATTATTTAAATCCTTATTTTAAAATATTTAAATAGTGGGCTAAAACCCTAGCCTTGCAGGAAAGCCAAGACAAATCGTACTAGACCAAATATGAAACCAGCTTCAGAATTACCCTTTTCTGCTTCCAATTAATAAAATTAACCTCGATTTTACGTCCACCAGTTGCGGGGACTTGAATTAAAACATTAGATTGTGAAGAATCTACTTCCATTGGAAAGTTTTTAAATTTTGAAAAAAATAGAAAATTTAAAAAAAAGTTAATAAGAGAAGAGAGAAAAATTGGCGGTAGGGGACACATCAGTCCCGCCATTTCATTCCTGCCATTTCAGTCCCGCCATTTCAGTCCTGCCATTTCAGTCCCGTGCCATTTCAGTCCCTGCCGTTTCAGTCCCTGCCGTTTCAGTCCCCCCTATATATGAAAAAATAAATAAAACAACTATAAAAATAAGGATTTGGAGGGAGTAAAGTAGGCGTCAAGGGACTTGTACATTGTGTCGAGGGATCAATAAGGATATCGATGGATTTGGAGGGATATAAACGGATCTTAAACGAACAAGGGAATATCGTGGATTAAGTAGTTATCAAAAGATTGGGAGAGATTGAGAGGGATATTATGGATTTGGGGGATTAGGAGGCAACCCTAGAAATTGACAACCCCTAGAAAATGTTTTAAAAATTAGAGTTTCGAAAAAAAAATTGAAAATTTAAAACAAAATAAAAAATATCTTGGGATTATAGGGGGGACTGAAACGGCGGGACTGAAATGGCGGGACTGATGTGGGACACAGCGGGTCCACCCTGTTGACGCACGCGCGAAAACTAGCTAACTCTTTTCCTTAAACATAACGCCAAAATTTAAATTAAATATCTATGTACTCTCCACATTCTATTGCATCTCTCGCGCGTCTGACTTTATTGTAAACAAGAGAAAGGGTCAGAAGGAGACAAGTTATAAAATGGTCAGTAACCAGGAAAATAATTAAACGAGAAATTTTAACAAAATTTTATTAAAAATTGAAAAACGTGTGAAATTTTTTGCTTATTAACACAATTACTCATTAAATCCACGATCATGCAAATAATTGAGTAGAAAATGGTGCCTCATCATTCTTTCAATTTGTAATTTTTTGTCCCTGACGTTCCGAAAACGGAGCTCCTGTAATTAACTTTGTTAAATTAAGAAGTAAATTATAAAAAACCAGTTTATTGAAGACAGCATGGTAACTTTCAATCGCTTGCTCAGAAGCAACGCCCCACCATCCATTGTTTTTAATGAATTCAGCGCAATGGTGTCTAAGGTAATGAAGCTTTGGAAATGGTCTTGCTTTTTTTGCTGCAGAAGCTGCCTTTTCTCTCACTATTACGTTAATATTTCCATTGTTGGCAATGTTTTGAAGATGATTTCTGAGAACCTTAAAAATATTAGGCATTAAGTTTAAAAATAAATAAAATAACTTGAAACATTTTAAACAAAAGTTCAGCTCCCTTTTCAACCAAATCAGCAGCATTCATTGGATCGGAAAATAGTAGGGAGCCAGATTGAGTAAAAAACCAACTCACTCCCTCCATCAGTTTGTGCCATAGGGCAGCAGCTCGCTGTAACTCTGGTTGTTCTACAAGACGACTCAAAGCTTTTCTTTGAACTTCTTCTTGTAGCAATTTAACCAAGTCGTTCCCTGTTTTTAAATTTACTAAATAAGTATAAAATTTATTAAAGTAACCCCTAAATGTTTTTGTTCGTGGATCTCTTCTAATATGCCGATTGTGCAGAAATTCATAAAGAATATTTTTGTCAATTAAAAATTCTAAAATACAAATCGCTCTTGTTGCAACACCATGAGTTATATGTAAAGGTGGAGGAAGAATCTGACCAGGTCCAATTGGAAAAAGCGACACGTCTTCAAAGGAGTATAACAATTCTTGGCTGGAATAATTTCTTTTCTCTCCATTTATTTCAAGTTGTTCTTTCGGAGTTCTACAAATACAGCATGGGTTGTTACTAGCTGCTCCACGATGCCCTATTAGGGCCGAGAGAAATTTTAGATCGCCGGTTAGAATCCTTATTTAAAAAATTTTAAGAAATTATTTTTAAAAAATCATTTCACATTTCCAATTTTTGACAATTCTACAAAAAGTTCCTTTACATTTCTCAACGATTGTCTATTGTCATCGCCCTCCCATATCGAAATAATTGAAAGATTGCTCGGAGCATTAGTTCGACATTTGATAATGGGAAGAATCCCAATCTTTGTTGTTGATGCTCCTTTATCACCCATCAGGACGAGTGTTGGATCACCAGTAAGCATTCCTATATTCGTATCTAGTTTAAAATCAAATCAAATTTAACCTTTTAAACGTAGCTGCTCAATTCTCTTCTCAATAAAATTCCTTACATTAACACAAGTTAAAAAAGAATCCTTCCATTTAATTTCCAATCCAGCACAAATTTTGTTTTTTGTTCCAGCAATCCAGCACAAATTTTGTTTTTTGTCCACTTGATTGTTCATCACTTTTATTTTCATTTCACGTTGTTTATTGGCCTTAAATAAATTAGAAATAAATCTATTCTTTTTTTCGTGTTGTTTTGCCCATTTTACACCTGAAGCTATACTTCTTTTTAATGATAAAGATCGCGTTTTCATCTAAATTTAGATTAAAATTATTTTTGCATTAACTCTGTGAATTTTGCATTAAAATTTATGAAATTTTTTTTATAAAATTTTGAAACAATTATCTATGAAATGGTTGGAACAGAATTTCAAAAATTTGGGATAGTTTTCGAGATATAAGATTTTAAAGTTTTATTAAAATTTGTTCTCGCAGTCGCAAAAAAAGAGTGCATAAAAGAAAGAGAGACAGTTAGAGAACGAAAGAAAGGAAAAATAGAAAGCTAAGTAGTTTTCGCGTGTGCGTCAACAGGGTGGACCCGCCGTGGTGGGATGTTCCGAAAAATTAGAGAAAAAGAGAAAAATAATTAAAAAACGTTTCGCCAAAGATATAAACTAAATAAATATTTGAATTGAAAATAATTTTTTTGTTCTTGATACTAGTGTGCGGCAAAATCGCATTCACGGGATCCCGTAACGGGATTTTTTTCAAATTTTTTTACGGGACGGGATCCCGCGGGATTAATCCCGTAAATCCCGTAATCCCGATAATCCCGTTCTAAAATTTTGCGGGATCCCGCGGGATTTCGGGATTTTTACAAAAAATATCTTTTTACGTAATGGAAAGTTTTATTAAAAATTTTTAATTGCATTTATTCATTGTATCGTTAAATAAAATAACAAAATATCATTAAATAAAATAATTAAACAAAAAAATCAATAAGTGTAATTAAGACCAGGAATAGAACTATGTAGAAAGATCAACATCTCAGCAGTTTCTGGATCTCAAGAAACGCAAGACGCAAAACGCAACGCAAGGCCAAAATTTAACGAAAATAACGCAAGAACGCAAAATTGGGAAAAATTTTTTTTTAAATTAATTTTTCAGTTAAAAATTAGTGTATTATTATAATCAGCAAGTCCTAATTGATTTTGTGATACATATAAGTTGGATGAGTAATGTTTTGGAAGATATAGAGGATTTGAGGGATTATGACGGATATCAGAGGATTTAGAGGGATCAAGGGGTTTAACGAAGTAGCGGGGGATTACGTAGATTATCATGTAATTTGGAGCGATCAAGGAGATCTAAAAAGATACCATGGGCCTTTTTTGGTTTTCGCCTTTTTTGGTGTTTCATCTTTCGCCTTTCATGTTTCGCTTTTTAAATTGGTTTTCGCCTTTCATGTTTCGCTTTTTAAAATCTGTTTCGGCACACCCCTGGTGTGTGCATAATACTTCGCTACAAAATCTTCCAATTTTTGCGCCTATAAACCCCCGATATCTTTTTAAATCCACCTTATCCCAGTAAATCGACCGATAGTCTTCTATCCCTTCAGTTCCGCCGATATTTTTCACTTAGCCACTTTATCACTCTTCCATTTCCAGCGCCGCAGGCGAAAATTTAGAGAATTTTGGAAGGCCAGAAAGCCAAATTTCTTCCATTTTCAGCGCCGCAGGCGAAAATTTTGAGAATTTTGGAAGGCCAAGAGACCAGATTTCTTCCATTTTCAGCGCCGCAGGCAATTTACATGATTTACGAAAATCCCGTAAATTGTGAAAAAATTCGCGGGATCCCGTAACGGGATTCTTTTCAAAAATTTCTTCGGGACGGGATCCCGCGGGATTAATCCCGTAAATCCCGAAACCCCGATAATCCCGTTCGTCGCTTAAAAATCGGGATTTCGGGACGGGATCCCGCAAAATCCCGAACGGGATCCTGTCCCGTGCCGCACACTACTTGATACGATCCGCATGAAATTTTGACCGGAGCCGGATCCAATTTAAGTTCCGTATTCTGGAACCGGGACAAAAAAAATTCCGGAAGAAAACAAAAAATATGTATAATAAATGCTCCCCCTAAAGGGAAGAAACCTTTATTTGGGGGTTTTCACCTTTGTCGGCTTAAATCTTTGGGTGTAATTAAATCAACCACAAAGAATTTTATGCGCATAATGCGAAGGAAGACTGTTTGTTAGGTGTAGAAATACCCCAGAATTACAACCAAACCTCCTCCATCGGAGGATACAACCAACGTAAATTTCAACAAATCCGCCAGGCAACAAACTTGGATCTCACGTGCAAGTCAGATACATGGCGGCATTTCACAACCACTAATAACGGCGGTGTTGTGTGATTAAGAAATATATTACTCAATAAAAAGGGCATTTATTAAAAGATACATATTAAAAAAAAGAAAAGTGCATTTACGAAATACAGTCAGTCTCGCGATTGATGTTGTCGGCATTATTGGGTAAAAGGAAAATGAATTCACGTGAAAACTCTTTAATGTAATTATCTAATAATAAATTAAAATATTTTATTACTCGCATTTTATTTTCTTCTCCATTTTATTTTTCTTTCCATTAAAAATTAAAAATGGTCAACGGCAAATAATAGGCAGACTAATAAATTACACGCTTTATAAAAATTAAAATAAAAAGTAACATTTCAAGTAGTTTTCTTTTGGAGCAACTTCATTTTATTTGTTATTCTTTACTTTATTTACCGAAATTTTTTGTAAATGAAAGTGAAGGTACAAATAACCAAATAATTTTCCAAACTTGATAGAAAATTAATGTAAAATTTAATGCTTGTCCACGAAGCGTGGGGAGGGGGGGGGGGGACTTTTTTGGGCAAACGTGTAAGATGGAGGCAAAAATTTTGTTCGGCTGCAATAAATCAGATTTCAACAACTGCCGCCATGCATCGAACTTGAGTTTCCTTCTAAGTGGAAGCCTTAATCACTTCAACAAGACAATGATTTTTTATACATTAATCTTTTTTATTAAAACTTAGATTAAAATCAATGTATTTCAAAATTAAATTCTTTCCCCAAATATTCTTATTAATTCTTCTCCCCTATTCTTCTTGTAATATTCCTCCTCATCAGAATATTTTTGTAACCAATTCTGATAACGTAAAAAGCTTGGGTCTAAATATTAAATTGAAAGAATTGGAATTTACTGAGACAAAAGTAAAAGTTAGTATTGAGAATGCTGCTGGAGTGTCTCTTAGCAATTTATATTATCTGTCGGAAGACAAAAATTGCAATTCTCAAGGGAGTATCGAATATACTAATTTTTATGGAAATTCTTTGACAATTGAAAATAGCAACAAAAATGGATATAAAAATGGAGTGAATATATGCTTATCAAAAAAATTGGATAATAAATTGGAGCATAAAGTTGTTAGTGATTGTTTAATTAATAATAGGGTTTTGTTATATCCTGTATTTGTACCTACGGAGTTTTTATTTAAATTTTTAGTCAGATACCAGGGGAGGGTGGATAAAATGGGGAGTGTGGATCTCAGAGTTCAGGAAGTGATTTTTGAATATTTTTGGTCACTAAATATTTTCGGTAATAGTTTGGAATTCGTTCCCTTTTTTCAACATTTCCCTGACCAATTTAATCTTTTTTGTTTGATACATAATTTATCATAAAACATTCGAAAGAGCTCTTCGAGCTTGGTCTAATAATACCATGATTGGCTAGATCTGATCATTCTTACCAAAATTATGAAGCTAAATCCTATTTGGGCAAACTTTTTGTGCCAATGCAAGTGAATAAAATAAAAGGTCACAACATATTTCACTTAAGTCAGATTTCGTTGATTTTTTATGTCATTCGACTCAGCTCGAAGAGCTCTTTCGAAAGATATAGAATTTGCCATAAAATGAGAAAAAACTAAGGAAAAATGGAAAGTAAAAGGGGGGGGGGCGAATTCCAAACTATTACCATATTTTCTTATCTATACGGGGATTAATTTGCCCGTTTATTTTTTTAAAACATTTTTTAGTTATTGATGACAATATATCCAATTTTCTTCTCTGAAATAATTTTTGAATATAAAATGCCAAAAAATGTTGAAAATAAACAAATAAAAATAAATGAAGATCAAGCAGCCTTGCTCGATTATAGTTGCAGATTAAAACAAATAGAATTTTTAAAAATTTCTTTGAATTTGGAAAAGGAAACACCTCCAAAGAGACCAAATACAAGAAAAAGAAAATTAGAAAATTTTCAAAATTTTGAAGAAAAAAATAAAATAAAAATTGAAATAAAATTTAAAGAAAATGGGAAATATTTTATTTATTTAAATTCAGCCAATTTTTACGTGGGAGATAGAAATGAAATTTTTATTTCAGAATTTACTGTTAATGTTAACAACCCAAATGAGATAAAAACAATTACTAAAAGCTTGAAAGAATTAAATATAAATGAAGCTAAAATTTTGGAATTAAGAAAGGGAATATATTTTAATGTCTCTAAAGGAGGAGAAGACGAGAAGAAGATGAAAAATGATAATTCTGAATTTAAATATAAAGGACATACTATAGCTTTTGGATATATTAAATCTGTTTTTGAAGATAATAAAAAATATAATAATGCTCCTTCTAAAGGGAAGGAACCTGTTTAAAGAGAAAATATCGAATGGTTTAGAGAATATACCGTATTTATTCTAATTGAATGGCCGTCATTCTATTTTTCAATACCCCAAAAATTGTCATTCTATTGGAGAGGTTATTCAAATGGAGGCGGCCATTCTATTTTTCATTCATCCAAAAAGTGTCATTCAATTGGAGGGGTCATTTAATTAGAATAAATACGGTATTTTAGATAAAAAGATTTTAAAAAATGCAGAAAAAATCAAAATACAAAAAATATTATAGTAAAAAAAACAAAAAAAAAACAAACAACTAAAGGAATATTCTTTGAAGAAATTGTGTAAAGAAAAACCTACATATATTTATTGGATTTTTAGTTTCTTTGTATATAGTTCGATAATGCATAATTTTCTTGGTTCCATGAAATAGGGCAATTCCCTATTTCCGGTTCGAATTTCTTGCGATTCCGGATTCTTTTTCCTTAAACAATAACCGTTATTTGGACCGTTATTTGGACGGCCAAAATTCATTAAATATTATTTTATTGTAGGGATGATTCGTCTAGAAGCATTTAAACACAGACGGGGTTTACGATAAGAGAAAAGAGAAAGTATCTGAGCGATAGGTGGGTACTTCAGAATCTTGATTATATTTTTCCTTATTATATTCTATATCATTTAAGCTTTATTTGATCTCATTATCTTTAATTTTGATAAAGTTATGCTACATATAAATCATCTGCCTCATTTCTTTCTGGTCATCCTGTATTTATTTCTATAATCATATATTAGGATTAAGTACGGTTCCAAAAAACAATGAATATAAAGGAAATTAACAAGTATATATAGGGTTTATTATGGACAGTAAGTTGATAAAACGTAAGGAAATTTATTAAGTAAAATGTATAGGACACAATGATTTCAGGAGCAACAATTTGAATATTCTCAAACGAGAAATTGTAGGATGGAATGAGGTAATAATCTGAATATATTAAGAAATTAGGTAAATTAGATAAAAGGCATAATTGAAAAAAATATTAAAATAATGGAAATAACAAGATGAACAAAGCAGACTAATTTAAAACAAACAGATGACTTTGAAATCCACAAATAACTATCTGATAATCATTGTGCCATTTTGGGAAAGAGAAACAATGCTATCTGTTCAAAAAGTGGACCAAGCCTTTTAAACCACGTTTGATTCAAATCCAATTTTTGATGTTGGTAATCATGAAGAATTGGGGATACACTTTTAAAATCCCTAGAAATCATTATTTTTTCCTGAAAATCATTTTATATAGGTAATCGACTATGCTGATCATGAATCTGATATCAGATTTTGTCATATATGACATTTTATCTATGATTTTTTATCAATGATTTTTTTTATAAAATTTTTTTTAATTTAGCTTTTATTAATTTTTTAATATGAATATTCTTGAAATTACAAATTTTGTTCGCACTACTGATGATACACTTACGTTTCTTCGTGAAAGAGGCATTCTTAGAGCTTTGGATCGACCCCCAATTTGTCCGGTCTGTGGTCAACAAATGGAACTTAAAAGGAGGCAAAGCCGTGGAGATGGAGAAGTTTGGAGATGTCAACGAAGAATTGGAAGGGCAACGCATAAAAGACAAGTTTCAGTTCGGCACGGGTCTTTCTTAGAGCAAAGTAATCTCCAGCCATGGAAATTTGTAATGTTAGCATATTTCTGGGCTCGGGGATGTTCTAATGCTATGTTAGAGGAATTTTGTGAACTTTCCAACCATACAGTCATAGACTGGTGTAACTTTTTCCGTGGGATCACCTCTCGACATCTACTTGCAAATCCATTAATGCTTGGTGGAATTGATGTTGCGTTAAGGTCTAGCATGTATCCTTAAATTTAACTAGTTAAGTAACTGGGTAAATTATACAAACCTGTTAACAATTTTACATTTATCGATTGGAAAAAGCTTCTTCGGATCCTCTTATATTCACAATGTGGCAAATAATTTGTTGCTATCAATGCTCATATTTGATTTTTTTCCAAACCATCTGTGTCAAATGCTTATATGCTTGCATTTCATGACATCAAACTTAGAAGATTCAATACCATTCGGGCGAAGATAACCAGATAAAGATAAGATCCTAGAAAAAAGTAAATGGTTTACGATATTTTTGAGAATTTTAGCAAGTGCTTTTCAGATATTTTTGAGGTTTGGCTAATTTTCGCTTTCGTACCCGCATTTTTTCTGACCATTTTTTCATTTTTCCTGCTCTTCCCCCTTATTTTTTCATTAGGCAAAGTATTAAAAAGGATTGTGTAATATTTTCTTTTTCCAACAATGTAAAAAAGAGTTTAAGCAAAAATAAAGAGTAAGTAAAAAACCTTAAAAAATGTTCCACAAAGATATACTCGTTCTTTTCTACAATTTCTAGATGTGCACCTGTAGTTACCAAATCGGCAATTTCGCATTATGTATAGTTCTTCTGCCACCAAAGGCTTCACATGTTCTTTTACCATGAAGTCCAAGATTTTCGAGCCAAGCATCGAAATCATTGTGCTCGCTTTGCTCGCAGCGACCGCAGCGAAGCGGTGGTCGTCGTTCCGCTCGACATTACCAGCTTCCTCCGCAGCGGCAAAACCTTTTTTCCGCGTAGACCCTATGTAGGGAATAAAAACAAACGGTCATAACCTTATCCAAGCACGTTTGATTTCGTTGTTTTTGGTGTCTTTCGACTCAGCTTGACGAGCTCTTTTAAAAGAGGTATAATTTGCACATTCGAATTTTTACCACCAAAAATGAGCTTGGTCCCCCTATTTTCGAATTTTAGGGTGCTGTATCTCGGCTCACAGTAGAATCCGCGGAGTAAATTTGGTGTCATCGACTCAGCTCGACGAGCTCTTTCGAATGACATATAAATTGTTCAAATCTAAAAAACGTTGGTTTACTGCAGTTAAGCCAAAATTTGGGTTGTTTCCCCTTTTTTCTTTCGGCTGTAGTGTAGTGTACCGGAGGTAAAAGTTTGGGACGTGACATATGTCATTCGATTCGTCTCGACGAGTTGAGTCGAACGGTAACACTCAATACTTTAGGAAATAACTGGACCGAGTTATAGGTCCCAAAATATTGAAAAACCATAGGGGGAGAAGGTAAGTAACTCGGTCCAGAATCATTTCCTGAAATTGGGTGTGATACCGTCGACTCAGCTCGTCGAGACGAATCGAATGACATATGTCACGTCCCAATCTTTTACCTCCGGTAAACTACAATACAGCCGAAAGAAAAAAGGGGAAACAAAAACTTAACTATTACCAAAATTTACTTATGGAGCTGCTGAGTCCTCCTTATTCGGTCCACACAAAATCAAGAGTGAATCTAAAAAATACAAACTTAAAAATAAAATATAAAACAGAAAGGTAAACCTGACGAGTTCACTATTCTCATTGCAAATTTCGGTGTCCGAATGGACATGGTTGGCCAGTTAACAAAACTGTTGAAAAAAAGTAGGAAAAACAAATAAATTGAGCAAAAAACAAATGTGTAGACAAGCCCGAAGTTAATGCTTCTCCGTATCGATTTATATCTTACCATATCGATTTTTATAATTATGAAATTTTTTTCTAGCAATAGTAGAATTGGAATACATTTTTACAATAAAAATTCTTTCTGTTTCTTTTCGGTAGGACATTTCTCAGCAGTGCTTAACAAGCTATTTACATCTCTCTCCCTATAAATAGTGAGAAGAAGGGATAGGTAGTTGTTTTTAGATATATTATGAGTTAACATTTTGACATCGCGGCAGTGAAGATGGACAATGTTATGAAGAGAAAGAAAGAAATTTTCTTTTTTCCTTTCACCAATCGATAATGCTTTCATTTCTAATGCAGTCTATATAACCAGTTGCATTATTTGAGTTTTTTACTCAAACATAATTTCCATATACATACATATGCTATATTTTATCTTAATGCTTAGAAATAAACTCAAGATTAAATTGCCAATTCTAAGATTTCTCATGATGTAGGGTTAGTGTATGTGTTTTTGTATTTTGGCCAGTCATTTTTTCTTTCATCCGCAGATAAAAGAAAATTTTTTGCCGCTGCGGAAATTTTACCGGGTCATTTCGTATGCTACCGACCAGATTGAGTGAAATGAAATTTGACGAACTGAGTGTTGAATTGTTGAAAGTTTGTGGACCCGTGATCCAGGTTGCTGAAAAGATTCAAGTCTTAAAAGACCTTTCAAGAATTTGTTAAGTTTGGGAGGTTAGTGAATGCCCAGTGTGAGCAAGCCAAAATGGTAATGTCAATTGGGAATGAAAATCCAATTTTTATTCAGTTTTGCCGTGAGAAGCTACAGCAGCGCGGAAGTTGACCACGAAATATTGAATCAAAAAGTACTGTGGGTCAATCAGTGACGTTGAAGCATGTGATCGAAGAGTGTCGGTATTCTTAGCTAATAAAAATACTTTGTAAGGTAAAAGTGTAGTGAAGTAGATGAAATGCCGACGTTTCAAGAAAACAAAGTGCAAAAGTTAGTGTCGTGAACTGTGAGTTAAGTGGACAGGAGCAGAAAGTACATCACATGCTTCAACGTCACTGATTGACCCACAGTACTTTTTGATTCAATATTTCGTGGTCAACTTCCGCGCTGCTGTAGCTTCTCACGGCAAAACTGAGTAAAAATTGGATTTTCATTCCCAATTGACATTACCATTTTGGCTTGCTCACACTGGGCATTCACTAACCTCCCAAACCTAACAAATTCTTGAAAGGTCTCTTAAGACTTGAATCTTTACAGCAACCTGGATCACGGGTCCACAAACTTTCAACAATTCAACACTCAGTTCGTCAAATTTCATTTCGCTCAATCTGATCGGTAGCGGCATTCCTTTCACATAGAGTCGAAATTCAATTAAATCTATTAATTTAAAATTTTAGTTTGCAGGTAACTTACAATTAAAAAACATGGCACCGAAACGGAGCAAGAAAACTTCAACCGCTTTCTCATCATCAAAACATAATAATCAGTTCGTTGTAGAAGCAATTGTGAACAAGCGAATTACAATTGACGGGAAAATTGAGTACTTGCTTAAATGGGAGGGACACTCGGAAAGCGAAAAATCGTGGTAAATTTTTCAAATTTATTGGCATTTGCTCATTCGCATAAAAATCGCTCGCGACTTGTGACCATTTGTTCCTTTTTCTTCCTTTTTCAATTATTTTTTACGAGGCAAGTATTAAAAAGACAAGTATAATGCCTCTTTTTCCTTATATTTCCTGACTATTTTTTCTTCCTTTTTTACCTTAATTTTCATGAGGCAAGTATCAAAAAGTATTAGTATGAATGAACGACTGATCGTGAGAAAGGTACCTATCAGTTTCATCATTAGACAGCTAATAATGTAGCAACATTTTACGATGATTGCTTTATGTTACAAATCGCGATTGAGATATCGATTTTGATGCTTGGTTAACGAACATGTGAAGCATGTAGTGGGCGAAAAATCACCGATATGGAAAGTGGCATTTAGAATGCTGAAGGTTTTTTCACGATACACTCATCCATTACAATTTATAATTTAAGGAACACATTTGGAGTTAAAGTAGACATTTCATTTATCCTTTAAAAAATTTTACTCTTATTTTTTTGATAATTGTCTCATGAAAAATAAGGGAAAAAGTGAAGGAAAAAATGGCTTGGGAGGGGAGTCTTTACCAGTGCTGGGTATTTGCCATTTGTTGGCTCCGGCTCCGGGGTTTCAAATTCTTGGCTCCAGCTCCGGGGTTTCAAAATCTTGGCTCCGGCCTTTTAAAATCTTGGCTCCGCCGGAGCCGGAGCTATAACCAGCACTGGTGTATAGCCGGAGCCGTGGGGAATTGGAAAACCTTGGCTCCGGGCACTTCAAATTCTTGGCTCCGGCTCTAGCTCCGGGGTTTGCAAAATCTTAGCTCCGGCTCCGCCGGAGCTAGCTCCCGGAGCTATACCCAGCACTGGTCTTTACCAAATTGTTACCTCCAGAGCAATAAGCATTCAAGTACTTAGGCATTGTGTAAATAGGCATTGAGGGTGTAAGGAGGTTAGGCATTTAGTGGGTGGACTTGTTCAAATAAACTAAGTTTTCCCTGACCCCATGCAAAAAGTTCTTAATTGTTATATTTTTCAGGGAGCCTGAAACAAATCTCAACTGCTCTGGTTTGATTGAAAAATTCAACAAATTCCAAAAACTGATGAAAACAGCTACTTCATCCGAACCTGTCGAAGAAATTATTGGTGTTACACAGATGGATAGCGAGGTAGAATTAAGATAAATATAACAAATTAAATTTTCTTTTGGTCATAACTTTCTTCAAAATTAATAAAAATCTTTATTTCATTTTTATTCTTAATACTAAGAAACTTATACCAATAATTGAAAATTCGGTTCAATCTAATTATATAATTGAGAAGGGTGTGTGTGTCTGTTTGTCCTTTTATAGCAAAGTGGGTTGTTACAATAAAATGATTTGCGGGAGTGAGGAAATGGGGGGTTTTATAGTAAAGCGTTGCAACTTGAGTTAGGTTTTAGAACGATAGTATAGTAATAGCAAAGATAGACTTCTTTCAGAATCATCAATATCAGTGATTTTGATACTAAAGGTACTTGTGAGTTATCCCATACCAGTTTTTGCGAGTTATCCCATGCCTGTCCTTTTTACTGTCAATCATTCATTTTTTCCTTTTTTGATGCCAAACAATTTTTCCTTCAAATATAGGACATTTTTTGGCATTTTGTCCCACGCAACGCGGAAAAATATTTCCCCATGGACCGACTCTTGTGTCATTCGACTCAGCTCGGCGGGCTCTGAGTTATTTAATCATTGATAGTACATCTAAAATAAAAAATTTGCTGGTGGGACTGGGATTAAAGGGATATCGATGATCTTACTATTGAGAGAAAAATTCCCGATAATCATGAAGAATCTGGGATCCACTTATAAAAACCTTAAAAATCATTATTTTTTTTTATGAAAATTATTTTATATAGGTTTTCGACCATGCTGATCACGAATCTGATATCAGATTTTGTCAAATATGACATTTTATCAATGATTTTTTTCATAAAATTTTCGATTTTTATAACAAATCAATTATTGACTGGGTAATAAATTGAAATTTGGTTTAAAATATTATTAAAAGCTTCATTAGTTTTCTTTCCAAACAGTTGTTGCAATTGAAACTCATCGAAGTAGGATGGTAAAACTTCCGCCGTTGTTCCACTCATAGCTTTATTCTTTTGTTTTGCATTTTTCCAAAGATTTTTAACATTATTGGTGCATGTACCTAAAATTTATAATATTTTTTAATACAGGGTATAACCGTCAATTGGATCACGAAAGTTCCTTGTATGGTTTACCCATTGATGTTGATATGGTGGGTTTACCACAATTTGAGTTAAGTGGCTTGTGGGTGGGTTGGCTCGCATATTCACATACATAGCGGCAGAATCAGAGTAAATAATTGATCCTGGCCTAATATACTGCTGTATTAAGGGGAATATAGTGTTTTATAGGAAAAAATTTTTTTATCTTGAACGAAAATATTAAACCTGGGTTTTATCTTGAATTAAAACCAGAATACCAATTCGAGTGTGCAAATCAAACGCACCAAAGGCCAATTTTTCTTCTACCACACAACCTACGTTATTTTTACGCTTTGATACTAACGATTCATCTTAATACTATGTACTAAATAATCTCCCAAGACCCCTAACCAATTTGAACAATCCTATTGATTCCACCAAGCATAATTGGATTTGCTAGTAGGTGTCGAGAGGTGACCCCACGGAAAAAGTTACACCAGTCTATGACTGTATGGTTGGAAAGTTAACAAAATTCCTCTAACATAGCATTAGAACATCTACGAGCCCAGAAATATGCTAACATTACAAATTCGTTGACCACATCCATTCGTTGACCACATACCGGACAGTTTGGGGGTCGATCCAAAACTCTAAGAATACCTCTTTCACGAAGAAATGTAATTGCATCATCAGTAGTACGAATAAAATTTGTATGTTCAAGAATATTCATATTAATAAAAGAAATAAAAGTCATCTGTAAAAATAGAAAATTTATAAAAAATCATTGATAAAAAATCATAGATAAAATGTCATATTTGACAAAATATGATATCAGATTCGTGATCAGCATGGTCGAAAACCTATATAGAATAGGTTTCAGAAAAAAATAATGATTTTTAAGGTTTTTATAGGTTGATCCCAGATTCTTCATGCTTACCCATTTCCTCAATTGTTAGATTTTTTGGTAATAGTTTGGAATTCGCCCCCCTTTTTTCACCGTTTCCCTGACCATTTTGAGCTTATTTTGTTTGATACATAATTTATCATATATCATTCGAAAGAGTTTTTCGAGCTTGGACCATGATTGGCTAGATCTGATCATTCCTAACAAAATTCTGAAGAAAAAACATAGTTGGGTAAACTTTTTGTGCCAATGCAAGGAAATAAAATAAATGATTATAAATTTGTTCACTTAAGTCAGTTTTAGTTTATTTTATTCTCATTCGACTCAGTTCGAAGAGCTCATTCGAAATAATTTGCCATAAAATGAGAAAAAACAAGGAAAAAATATAAAGGAAAAAGGGGACGAATTTCAAACTATTATCGATTTTTTCCGGCAGAAAATCGCTGCTTTATTTGAATACTTGATGAAATCCTTAACTAATGCATATATAATTGAATCTTTAATTTTAAGATTTACTACTTGATGAAATATATTGGTACAGAAAAATCGTATTTCTTTCCTTCTCAATTTGTAAAAATTAATTATGCAGAACTGGTTATTAAATTTTTTGAAACGCGTTACACAGAAGACCGTTAGACATAATATGAAAATACATATACAATTCTATTTATTGCCTTGAATTTATAATTTTGACATTGTTTTTAAAATTTTAGAAATTCTTTCGAATATTTGTAATACTTTTTTGTAATGGCGCGCTTTGGTTTCGGCCCACCCTGGGTTCGTCCCCCTGAACAAAATCTTTGGTTTCGTCCCACTGTACAAAAACCCTGGGTTCGGCCCACTTGGTTTCGGCCCACTTGGTTTCGTCCCCCTGAACAAAAACCTTGGTTTCGTCCCACTGTACAAAAACCCTGGGTTCGTCCCCCTTGGTTTCGTCCCATCTCAAAATGTCCAGCAGAGTAAAAATACTCACTTTGTCGAACTAAAAATTAAAAATGGAGAATCTTAATAAAAATATGAGCAATCTTTTTTAAAAAATCAAAACCTTAGTAAAAGCCTACGAAGAATCAAAAACACAAAGTAAAAAGTAAAATTTTCATCGAATTCGTCAAATAAAAACATAAAAAACAAATAAATGTTTTACGAGAAAGCTCTCCAACAAGAGGATCTGCATAAAATGCTTCCATTCCTGCACGACGCCACTTGCGAAACAAACTCTGCCCCATATGAAACATACAGCCAGATTTAGAAGCTGCTGGAAACACTTGCGGTAATTTTTAATTTCGTTCCCCCCCTCCTTTTGGGTGAGGGGTAAAACGAGGAATTCCAAAACACGGAACAGACAGAACACGGAACGACAAAACGCGGTCTTACCAAAACGAGGAACGACCAAAATACGGACCATATCAAAACGAGGAACAGATAGAACACGGACTTACCAAAACACGGAACGGCCAAAAGGAGGAACGACCAAAACACGGTCCAGGGAAATAATAATTCTTTATGGAAATAATAATTCTTTATGGAAATAATAATTCCTATTTTAAATTTATCAAAAAAAATATTTAAAATAATGGGTTTATAAATCAGAAATATTCTTAAAACCAGAATTTTTTAAAATTAAATATTTCCTTAAATCAGAATTTTTAAATCAGAATATTCAGAATATTTCTTGCAATCAGAATTTTTTTAAATCAGAATATTTTAAAAATTTATAAAAAAAATTCTGAAAAATTCTGATTTTTAAAAATATTTTGATTTAAAAAATTTTATCATTTTTGAATAATCATTTTTCATAATATTAAAAATATTTTAAAATCATAAAGAATTATTATTTCCCTGGACCGTGTTTTGGTCGTTCCTCCTTTTGGCCGTTCCGTGTTTTGGTAAGTCCGTGTTCTATCTGTTCCTCGTTTTGGTATGGTCCGTATTTTGGTCGTTCCGTGTTTTGGTAATTCCTCGTTTTGTCCGACCGCGTTTTGTCGTTCCGTGTTTTGTCCGTTCCTCGTTTTAGCCCGATACGCTCCTTTTTACTTACTCAAATTATGAAAAAATGGTCAGACTTTTCTTTTTTCCTCAATTACACTCTTCTTCCCCATGGCATACAATCAGTCAAAAAGGATTACCTTTTTAAAATTTGTTTGTATAAATATAAGAACTGAGAAAGAAAAGCGTCACATTTTTAAAAATGGAGAAACTAAAAAATTTCAAAGATTCCCATCTACATGAAAAATTGTGTTTGAGTGACAAAGATTTCGATTTATGGCTTGTAGAGCTTGGACTACTTCACGGAAAACGAACTTGTTATAAATGTGGGGGCCGAACTACCATTCATCAAATTAGAGATAGACGTTATGGCAGCTGGCGCTGTACAACAAAAAGATGCCGTGCAGAAAAAGGTTATTTATGCGGCACCTTTTTCGAAGGCACTCACTTAACAACAAAACAAATCTTTCTTTTTTGTGGGCTTATCGCTTAGGCAAGTAAAATTTAATCCTTTTTGACTGATTGTATGCCATGGGGAAGAAGAGTGTAATTGAGGAAAAAAGAAAAGTCTGACCATTTTTTCAAAATTTGAGTAAGAAAAAAGGAGGGGGGGGAACAAAATTGAAAATTACCACACTTGCTCTATAGCACGAAGTGGAGCACACTCAAAATCTGACATGAATGTGCTTGGGGTGGATGGTTGGATCGCATCTTGACCGGCTTCTAATCATTTTAAATGCAGAAAATAATCTAAAAATGAAAAAAAAAAAGACAATAGCGATAAAGAATATCCGCTAGTCAAATCCTAAATTTACTAGAGCATTTTACCAATTATTAACTTAGTGGGACGAATCCAAAGTTTTTGCCCAAGGGGACGAAACCAAGGGGGACGAACCCAAGGTTTTTGTACAGTGGGACGAAACCAAAGTTTTTGTTCAGGGGGACGAAACCAAGGGGGACGAAACCAAGCTCAGCCTTTTGTAATATAATATTAAACGATTCCTCTGATCAAGCTAAAGAGATTGGTACCAAAATTGATAAAGGCCAGAAATTTTCCAGAAAGTTATGGCTTTGCGCTGTTATGGCAGCGCGCCGGTAATTCTTCGGTTCGTACCCCTCACCATTTTTTCTGACCATTTTTTCTTTTCCTTCCATTTCTCCCTTATTTTTCATGAGGCAAGTATCAGAAAGGATTAAGAGTAATATTTATTTACTTTTTTCAACAGATTAAGAGAAACATGATACCAAAAATTATGAAAACTTGAGAAATATCGCCAAATCGTTTACGCCACAGAAATTCAGGAAAATATGTTCGAGGTGTATAAGTGTTGTTACCTGCTTGATAACGGAACTTACGCTTAAGATGACCACATTGATTCTACATAAATTCTGTGTATATATTCCCATGACGGCTCCCATGCTTTTCGATGCCGAGGAATAGAATTGATGGCCTTCCATAAGTCGGAATATATTGTTTGTGGACGTACATATGTGTTGTTGTGTTAAAGGGATCTTTTTTAATTTGCTTAATTTGCAAAAAAAAGGCGTCTTCAACTTAGAAAGGATTTGATTTGGCACGTGATCGATTGACAGAGATGAGGACAAGTTTCTCATTTTGTCAAAGTCACATTGCTTTGCGATTTTAATGAGCAAGTAATTGGATTTGCAAAAGCATCGGGTGTTTTGTCAATGGAAAAATGGCCTGAGAAGATGAAAGAAATCCGCCGCTGATCGAAAACCTGAACACAAAGAGGTAAAAAATTTTTTATCTGAGTTTTTCTATTATTTTATGGTTTGATCCTCTTTGTTATTGAAGGTGGTTTTGGGTGTTTCACATTTAGTCATTTTTTGTTTATTACTACTTTATAAATGTTTTAATTTTTAGATTTCCACAAACGAATTCATTTTATAAGCTCGCGTCGAAACGCCCCGCGCCAAAACTCAATTCTTATTTTTTTTGTTTTTATTTAGGGAGCCTGAAACAAATCTCAACTGCTCTGACTTTATTGCATGATTGCTCTGGCTTTATTGCATTATTGCACAAAATTCACAAAAGGATGGAAAGTGACTTATTGGTATAATTATTGGTGTTATTGTAATTATTGGTGCTGTGGAATTTTTTGGTAATCTTGACAGCGCAAAAAACATCGGTGATGTTTCTCTTTTATGGTTTTTAAGTTAACGAGTGTTCAAGTGATTTGGAGGGATTATTTGCAAGTATTCCTGATGAGCTGAATGATCTACGCCAAATTTGATAAGATTCGCTGAGAAACATTCTAATTCGCAACAGGGACATTCAAGGAATTATTAGACGAATGTCACAGCTACCTTGAAACGAAGTCTCAAGCAAGAACATTTAAAAATATTATACAAGATAAAATTCTAGCCGGGCTATGTTGAAATTAATAATATCATTAAATTTCAATTCTGAGTAAAAAAATTGTTATGTATGTATGCAGATTGGCATTTATTTGAGTTTTTTTGAAAATATTTATTTTGTAATTTTCCCATACTTACATTTAATCTCCATTAGGCTTATTTTTAGACACTTCCCATTTCCCTCTGTCTCTTTAACCCAAACCTCTTCTGATCATTAATATTTTAAAAACCTTATATTTGTTTCTCCTCTATCCTTCTATATAAATATACCTAAATTCGTAAAAAATGATTATGAAAAGAATAGATTCAATTACAATTTAGTAAGTCATGAATTCAAAAATAAATATTCAAATAATTATTCGTATAATCAAAATAGAGTCAATGAGGCAATCAATGCTACAATTGTGGCATTCATGGGCATTATGGACGCAATTGTCGTAAACCAAAGGTTGGTTAAATCGATTCGACCGCCCACAGATTAATCATATTTATATAGATTCAGATTCTTCAGACCCTTATTGCGGTATTACGAACATTGTAGATCCAAATTATATTCTTATTAATCAAAAATGGACTACATGCACAATAGCATAAAATTAAATTTACTTATTTGTCAATTTTATCGTAATAAAATAAATTTAAATAATAATTTTATTTATATTGTAAAGAATTGGCAAAAATTTTAAGTAGTATAAAGAGAAATTTTTATTTTATGACAAGTATAGGAAGTTATATGATTTAGGTATGCTTTTTTGGGGTTAAGGAAATTTTTGTATTTTTTTACATTTGTATATTGCGGAAATACATGAAGAATTAGACTTCACCCCCGCGGCATCTTCCCGAAAATTATCCGGAAGTTTTTGATATGGGAACAATTTTTGGCCTAGCTTAAGATGTTGATAACAACCTTACCAGATATGTATCTCTTATTAGATCATAATTGTTTGCCTCCGGTAGTTGAACGTAGAAGAGATGACTATTAAAAAGCATATCTAAACCATATATTTAAATTCCCACGTATTTTTAAAATAAAATTCACATAAGTCCTTCAATGTTTGGTGGTGTTATATATGGTAAATCTTTTGCGTGTAGATGTTCAACTTGTTGGGGTTTATACTCGCCATGGATTTTTCTACTTCTCTTTCTCCATAAAATTGCAAAAATAAATGATCCAATTAAGAGAAGTATAATCTATAGTAAAAAAATAATAAATCGGTGGTTTATTTTATGAATATCTTTTTGAAAAGTTTTGAATTAAATTTTGGCTTTGCGTTGTGTTTTGCGTTTTTTAAATTTTTGACTAAAATAACGCAAAAACAAACTAATACCCCTAATATGAGGGCAAAAAATGGAAGAAATCTAGCGCTGTACACGTGGGAGCACGAACCTAAATAAAAAAATAGTATATATTATTTGATTCCCCTCGCCGAGCTGAGTTCGAATATGTAATCCTTTTTTCTAGAAGAAAAACCCACAGAGATACAGGCCCCTAAAAATTGGAAAACTATAGGGGGTAAACTCAATCTTGGGGGAAAAAATTCGAAAATACAATAGTCATTCGAAAGGGCTCATCGAGCTGAGTCTAATGACACAAAACTACCGTGATTGAACAAGATTTTGGAAAATTATAACGATTTGTTTCAACCTCGTGCATAACGCCTCCGCGGAAGATTTTGCCGATGCGGAGGAAGCTGGGAATGTCGAGCGGAACCGTTGCTTCGCTACGGTCGCCATTGGTCATAACTAGGGCTAGGAAAAACCCACAAAGTTTAGTCTACATATTCTGTTAGTATCGGACACACCGCAAGTCTATACATACATAACAGAATTAATCGAGAAATACGGTACTATAAATATTCTGCTTACTATTATGACAGCTGCAATAATCAAAACAGTCCACCAATGTCCTGAAGCATGAGCATTTGACATAGTTGAGGACATTAAAGAGGTGGAAGCTGTTGAGTTATTTTCCAAGGACGAAAGTTTCGTTGTAGAATTTAAAACTGCACGAATTTGGCGATCTGTTGACGGCAAAAGGGGAGGGAGAGTATTACTATTGTTGTTTTCACTCATCTTTTTTAATCTCTTTTAATCGATGTTTTTTTAATTTTTATAGAAAAATAGTTAAAAAATATTAAAGCTATTGTATTTTCATCTAAAAATAATTTTTGAAAAAAAAATAATTTTATGGCAAATATTTTTTAACTAAATTTTTAAATGTTGCCTGCCCAAATGATGAAAAAATCAAGACGCCCTCTTTTGCGGATAGGGCCAAGCTTTCACAGAGAGGGTCCAACTTCTTAATTTTGTTAAGTATTACCAAATCCACCCGATATTTGTATCATTCTACCTTGCTCGAAGAGCGGAGTAGAATGAAATTTGCTTATAGATCCAGCGAAAAAGCTCGGAATGGACAGGGATTCAGGAGAATGGAGGGGGGTCTAAACCGAAGAATTACCAAAAAATCTTCGAAAATTGGATATTTAGAAACAGCTCTAAAAGCTAGAGGGTCTCATATAATTATTTCACCTTATTCTTAAAGTATTTTTCTTTTTAAAATAATTTATATTTTAGTGGGAAGTCCGCAAATGTTTTTACTCGATTTCAAAATGAACTAAATAATTTTTATTGTGAGAAAATTATTTAATAATTAAGAAATTTTATTTAATAAATAATATATGGAAAATTAAATTTCCTTTTATTTATTTCAAAAACAACTTAAAAAAAGATTCCCTTCATTTCATATGATTTTATTTGTTTACAAAATTTTGTTTACTAAATTAGTCACCACATTGTTAATTTTCCTTCTTTTTTTTAAATTAAATATTGAAATAAAGAAAAATATAAGAAGCCACAAAAGATACTAATTAAACATAGTAGAGGATTAAAAGTCGAGAAAGGTCCACAAAAAGGCTTTACTTTTATTTTTACTTTACCTTCTACAGTAAACGGGAATATTAAGCAGTTTAAAATCTGTCAGAGATCGAGGATCTGGGGAGGATTTGGGGAGAAATTTTCTTGGAGGCGGTAAAACGAGGGAGGAGGGGAACAGGGAATTTAAAAAAAAGTCTAAGGAAAAAATAACATTTTGTCTTTCTGTTTTTCTTGATGAGTCATTATTTAGAAAATAAACTACTAAAAATACACTAACCACGTCATTTCAAAACAAATTATATTTTAGGATCGCATCACTTTTTTAGTTTATTGACTGAGAAAATTCAATAAATAAATATTCTCTCTCCTTGAAAATGAGAGGAACCACTTATGTAAAGAAGAACATCAAAAGAAATGTGAATTTAAGAGAGGCGTAAAAATTATGTGAAACAAGCCAGACGTTAAAAAAAGAAAATTTAAATTTGGATTTAATAAAATATTATGACAATAAATGATTGTTAAAATATATTGAGGACAGCGATTTGTTTTATTAATCACCAAAAAAATTTGGAAAAAATGAGAAATATCAAATGTTAATTCCGTCAGAACTAGGGTTGCCGGCCCGGTTCGGTCAGTTTGATAGATCGAACCAGGCATCGAATTTTGGCCCTAAAAAGACTCGACCGGTCCGACCCGAAAAAGATGACTCGAACGTCGGCCCGGTTCGATAACGGCAACCCTACTCAGAACCATCATCAACAGTTTTTCCTTCTTCTCAAACTTTTAGTAATTTGAGATGGATTTAATTCAAGTCGAGAATATAAAGAATAATTTAAGATAATTACATATGTTTAAATTAGAATTTTTGGCATTGATCTAAAAAAATTTTTTTTAGAAAAACTACCTAAAATTAAAAGACTAATTCCCTTCAAAAAGCAAAATTGATGAAGAAAAGAGGATTATAGAAAAAAGACGAGCGATTTGTTTGTATATATTTTTTAAAAAACTGTGGGGGGAATGACCGAGTTTTGAGTTTTGGTTCGTCGATTTTTACAACACAAATTTTAAAAAATCACAGCCAAACAATTTCTGAGGATTATAAAAATAAAATGTAAAAAATTTATGTAAAGAGTTGTGTAATTTTGAGAATAAAAATTGGGCAATAAAAAAATAAAAAAAGAAATGTTTTGGAAAAAATACATAATTTTACTATTTTAAATATATTTTTTTTAAAATAAACGAGAACGAAAAAGAGAAAATTTGGGGAATTTATTTTATAAAGTGGAAATTATGAAATTTAAGAAAAACATGTTTAGAAAATGGAAAGCAACAAGAAATGTTCAAAATAAAAAATAATTTTTTAAAGGAGTTCCGGGGAAATTCCGGAAAAATTATTTACATATTTAAATATAAATAAATTAACGGAAAACATGTTTTTGAAAGAAGAGAAATTTAGTTTCAAGAAATTTAAACAAGAAAATAAGTAAAGGAAATAAGTATATATTTTATAAAAAAAGTTCTCATATTGGACACAAACTTTTCAATTTAAATTTCCATGGTAATACTTTTAAATTAAAGTTTAAAAAATGTAGAAAAGACAATAAAATTGGCTGGCTCTAATTGTGTTATTCGGAAAATAAAAGAAAACTAGTTTAATGAATAAATTTCATAAAATGGCAATAATTTAATTCAGAATTTAAAAATAAATAAATCAAATAATTTAAAATATTTTATATTAACTATACTAAGTTAATACTTTTTGTTTACAAAATTTCATTCTTAAAAAGTGAATTTTTATTGAAACGAAAAGTTTTCTAAAATAGTAAACAATAATAAGACAACCAAAAAAAGGAAAATAATATCTGAATGAGAATTAAAGAATAGCGTCTGTCTCTTTCAAAATTTTAAATGTAAACATCGAGTGCCTAGCCAAAATGGTTAATAAACAAAGGCGCACAAAAGACCTAACGGCTTTAAGAGTACAAAAGACCTATCTCCTTTAAAAGTACAAAAGACATAACTGCTTAAAAAGTACAAAAGACCTATCTCCTTTAAAAGTACAAAAGACATAACTGCTTAAAAAGTACAAAAGACCTATCTCCTTTAAAAGTACAAAAGACCTAACGGCTTAAAAAGTACAAAAGACCTATCTCCTTTAAAAGTACAAAAGACATAACTGCTTAAAAAGTACAAAAGACCTATCTCCTTTAAAAGTACAAAAGACCTAACGGCTTTAAGAGTACAAAAGACCTATCTCCTTTAAAAGTACAAAAGACATAACTGCTTAAAAAGTACAAAAGACCTATCTCCTTTAAAAGTACAAAAGACATAACTGCTTAAAAAGTACAAAAGACCTATCTCCTTTAAAAGTACAAAAGACATAACTGCTTAAAAAGTACAAAAGACCTATCTCCTTTAAAAGTACAAAAGACATAACTGCTTAAAAAGTACAAAAGACCTATCTCCTTTAAAAGTACAAAAGACGTAACTGCTTTAAAAGTACAAAAGACCTATCTCCTTTAAAAGTACAAAAGACATAACTGCTTAAAAAGTACAAAAGACCTATCTCCTTTAAAAGTACAAAAGACATAACTGCTTAAAAAGTACAAAAGACCTATCTCCTTTAAAAGTACAAAAGACATAACTGCTTAAAAAGTACAAAAGACCTATCTCCTTTAAAAGTACAAAAGACATAACTGCTTAAAAAGTACAAAAGACCTGTCTCCGTTAAAAGTATAAAAGACTAACTGCTTTAAAGTGCGAAATGGCTAAAGAGTAAAAATGACAAAATGCCTAACCAGACTAAAAGTACAAAAAGAATAAAAAGAGAAAAAAAACAAAAGATAAATGTTATTTGTTCATTTAGTAAGTTGGATTTGAACAAATTAAGGGACAAAAATTCTGAATTTTCTGAAGGAAAAAAGTTACGGCAGAAGCCAGACTTAAAAATCGCGTATGAGAGACTAAATAAGATAAGTTAAGAGTGCGAACCCTTTGGGTCCAGCATATGGTTAGGGTCATTGTACGTCATTAATTGAGAGGCAAAGATCAGGGCAAACCAATCAAAAAATTTTTGGTTCTGAAATCAAAAGAAACAATTAAAATACAAATTCAACGTGAAGACTTTAAGACCGCGGCCGCCGCGAGCGAAGCGAGCACGGCCGTTGCAAAGCAAGGTAATTTTCAGCAAAGACATTTAGATTGCCCAAAACAAAGCAAGATATCTAAGGGATTTGCGAAAACAGCTAACAATGTTTTCAAGCGTTTAATAGTGAAAACGAGATAAGTGTCTGAATAACGTGTTTTGGTGGATCCATTTTGCTAAAAAGGTTTGATAAGTTAAGAGAGATATCAAGGGATTTGAGGAATCAATAGAGAATCAATGTTTTTGAACAACTAGTGGTGCCTATCGGGTGATGGCGGTAAGTTACGTATGCAATTCGTTTTATTACGATACTTTTTGTTATAATTTTGCTCTGCCCGTTGGGAAGCCTATCGGCTTTGGGGCGCGCTTCGCGCGCTGCTAGAAATTTTTTCTGCTACATTTAATAAAAGCCATGAATTTAGCGTCGGGCCTTCGGCCCGCCGCGTCTAAACACACTTCTGCATAGCGGAATGGATGCTAATCTCGGGCCTTCGGCCCTCGAACTTTTTTGCCTTGACTCGAGGGATGGATGAAATCTCGGGCCTTCGGCCCTCGAAATTCCTTTGCCTTACCTCGAGGGATGGATGCAAATCTCGGGCTTTCGGCCCTTGAAATTCCTTTGCCTTGCCTCGAGAGATGGATGCAAATCTCGGGCCTTCGGCCCTCGAAATTCCTTTGCCTTACCTCGAGGGATGGATGCAAATCTCGGGCTTTCGGCCCTTGAAATTCCTTTGCTTTGCCTCGAGGGATGGATGCAAATCTCTCTCTCTTATTTTGCCTATTCTTTTACTTGAATTGTCTATTGGGCAGTTAACTGGGAGAGGGCCTGTACAGACTTTTTATAATATTTGCCCTGTTTTTAAAGGTTAATAAAATTATTTCCTTTGCCTTACCTCGAGGGATGGATGCAAATCTCGGGCTTTCGGCCCTTGAAATTCCTTTGCTTTGCCTCGAGGGATGGATGCAAATCTCGGGCCTTCGGCCCTCGAAATTCCTTTGCCTTGCCTCGAGGGATGGATGAAATCTCGGGCCTTCGGCCCTCGAAATTCCTTTGCCTTGCCTCGAGGGATGGATACAAACCTTCGGCCCTTGCACGTCGGGCCTCCTGCCGGCCGGTCGGATCACACTCCCTTAAGTACCCTATGGGTATGGTACCGCCCACCCCAAAATTTGGAATCTCTACAACTTTTGCCAAAATGGTCAAAAAATATTGAAAAAAATAGTTTTATACTCAGGGCGATAAGAGCTTTCGATTGATATAACATTTGCCCTATTTAAGTTCATTTTGGCAAAAATATTTTTTTGGCCGTAAACTCGACCGAAAAATTCATGTGATTATTCAAAAATTCAAAACTACCCAAAAAATGACCCTTTTGAAACATTTTAAAAGTCTAATATATAGCAAAAATTCTGCGCTATTTTATAAAAATATATTTAACCAACCTCAGCCTCAATATACCCCAGAAAATTTCAAAAAAACGAAAAATTTTGAATTTTCAAAAAATCGACCCTACCAGGCCTCGGGCGAAATTTTTCAAAAATTTAAATAGTTCAAAAAATTTGTAATTTTTTACTCTATTTTATAACCCTTAATTCGTTTGGCTACGACAAAAAAGATCAAAGTTATGCCCAATTTAAATTTCACCAAAAAATTTAAAAAGGGTTACCCCTTCAAAAATGGGTCAAAAAATCGATAGTGAGAAAAATATGTTATATGGTGCTCCAATAGATGCTGAAGCCGAATCTGAAGTCCGTTTATTTTTAAAAAGTTTAAAAAAAAGTTATACTCAAAAAACCAACCACTTTTGGCCCCCAAAATGCCAATTTTTGCAATATAACTTTCTCAGACTCAAGTGTACCCGTAATAAAGTATATATTTTTAGAGGTTTCAAGGGACGCTCTACAAGATAGGATACTCAAATCGAGTTTCAATTCACGCGTTAAAAAGTCGATTTTTGCGTGGTCACTTTGGTGCCAATATCTATGTCAGGAAAAAATTTGTGACTCAAGTGTCCCCCAAGGTTTTTGTAGAGCATTTAGTGCCCTAACACATGAAAAAAGAATTGGATCGATTCGGCCAACTTTAAGCATTTTTATAATTAAACTCAATGGGAGCCACCCTTCAAGATCTGGACATTTTGGACCTTTGACACTTTGTAACTTTGTACAAAATGGTCAGAAAAAATTAAACTAAATTTTCCCTGACTCTACTCACCGAGAGCTTTCGATTGGTATATAATTTGTAAATTGTCGGTCAATTTAGTCGGACACCATGTCACGATTCATGACAAAGTGACTCTCATTTAAGGCGGCACATCGTACTCAAGTGTCAACCCAAAGTTCCCAAATTTTTTCCAGCGAAATAGCACACATCCTGGGGGAGTGCCCTTTCCCCAAGCACTTTTTAATCCGACTTCACCCCTCCGAGTTACGGCCGTTTGAAATTTTCAAGCGGCCGTTTCGGCGCGGAAGTACGTTTTGGCGCCGAGTTCATATTTTTCCCAGATGCGCCTCAAAAAGTTGTAGGACCCATCCACAACTTTAAAAAATCCACGACAAAGCCTTAAAGAGATTTTGATTTTGGCAGCGATTTTACCCCCAAAATAAGGGGCAAGTTGGGGTTTTTTATATAAGTATTAAAAAAGAAAAATTGAGGTTTTCGTATTTAACATAGAAAGGTTTGAAGGGATTAATAGGCAAATCTGGGACTTTGAAGAAGAAACAGAAAGACCAGTGATTTGTTGCAAAAAAGGAGTTATTTTTTGATTTAGGGGTTAGTAGAGAAATTTGGAGATTTGTAAAGGTTTTTGGGGAACAGCAATTTTTAAGTCTTTTGTGCGATTAAAAAGATCAAGAAAATTAAGCGGATTAAGAGTTATCATGGAATTTGGTGAACTAAAAGACAAAATGAAAAGAGGGCGAAAGACAAAGTCATCGAGTGTCCCTAAGAGAGAAAAGTCGGAAAAAATAATGTTGCAACATAGTAAGTGAAGTCTAATAAGTGCGTCGGGAATTTGACGCTTCAAAAATATCGAGGATTTCAAGGATTAATAGGATGTAGATATTTGGATTAATAAAATGAGGGTGAAAACTCCAGAAAAAAAAATAAATAAGGGCCAGTTGAAAGGTTGAGAAAAAAGATCATAGAAGCGGCATAGGTAGAAGGGTCCGTAAAGCCAATAGAAAACTAACAACCAAAATAATTTTTTCAGAGTTTTTTTAAGAAAGTTAGAATAGACAACGAGCCTTATCCGTTCCGGAAATTTGGGGAGGGGATATTTGGGGAATGAGCGGACATTTGGGCAGTGAGGACAGAGTTGGGGAATTATTAACAGGAATATTAGGGGATTTGTAAGAACGGAGGATTGGAGTGATTAAGAAGTAAATCAGCGAATGCTGGGGATTAAAACTGATCCTGGGTTCTGGGAAAATAAAGCGTTTTTCCCGAAGTTTTGATGAAGAATAAATAATATAGGAGCGTAAAAATATTTTGGAGGATTTTGGATGATAAATGTTGATACCTATATGGGATTTGGCGATGATTTATTAAAATTTGGGAAAAATGGTGATCCAATCAACTATTATGCGTCCAATCAACTTTTATACGTCCAATCAAATTTTATACGTCTAATCAAATTTTTATACGTCCAATTAAAGTTTATGCGTCCAAATAAATTTTATTCGTCCAGCAAAAAATAAATTTTTGCTCAAAAGCTTGCTTAAGGGCTAACATAGATTCAGTTAAAAATAATTTAGGAAACGAATTTAATGTGTGTCGCTTATTTTTGGTCTACCCGCCCAACACGCAAACTCGCTACCGTTCAAGCCGAAACTAACATAGTAATATCTCCTGATACTTTCGTGGATTATTATAAGTTTCTTCGAGACCTCTGTTAATACATTAATACGACTGGGTGTTTGATATGGCCGAGCGAGGAACTTATAGTCTTTTCTTCCATATTGCTGATATAACAGCTTATACACTTCTCCCAATTATAGCAAGTAATGTAGCCGCAGGTACTACGATTGTTTCCGATGGATAAAAATGTGCTTTGACGTACAAATTGTTTGGACGCAGAAACTTTTAATAGGACGCATAAATTTTCTTTGGTCGCATAAACTTTTTATTGGGCGCATAAACTTTCATTGGACGTATAAAATTTGATTAGACGTATATAAGTTGATGTTGATAGTTGATTGGACGTATATTGTATAATAGAGCCAAAATGGCAATATCAGGGATTTGGTAATTGAGGGGATTTTCTATTTAGAACATTAAAATTAGAGTAAGTCGAGATCGTGCGAGTTCGAGTTACTCGACTCGATCGCTCGGGTTTTTTGCGTAATTACTCGACTCGGAACTCGAGATCATAATACAAAGATTACTCGAGCTCGGAAACTTACTTCTCGACAGAATCGGTTAAAACCGAGTATTTTTATGTACCTGTCTGCGGCGCAAAATGGAAGATTTTTAGCTTAAGGATCTTCCAAATTTGCGCTGCGCTGAAAAAGTAAGAAATTTTGCTCCTTGGCTTTCCAAATTTTTCTAAATTTTCGCCTGCGGCGCTAAAAAAGAATAATTTTACTCCTTGGCCTTTCAAAATTCTCGAAACGTTCGCCTGCAGCGCTGAAAAACAAGACTTATGTATACCTATATCAAAGGTATTGAATGTAGTTAGGTGGATTTTAGTTTTCAATAGAGTTAGATAGTTTTGAATGTAGTTTATTTGAATGGATTTAGGTGGACCTTCAGAAATTCTCAAAATTTAATAGAGCAACGGATCTCATGATCACCTTTCGACAATATAACTAATCCGACGATATCCCAATTGATCATCCGAATTTCTCAGATTTAGCTCCTAATACACCGAAATATCACTATAATCTGCCCAAATCCCGCTTAATCCTTGATAACCATCTCATTCCTCTTATCACTCGATATCCCTTAATCTACATGAATCCCCAAAAAAATATTATCCATTGATTTCCAACCCGGAGCCCGGATTCGACATGGATCGTGTGAATATCATGTAATTTCTGCGGATTAAGAGGGATATAGACGGATTAACGAAAATAACTGGGATTTGGATGTAATCTAACGCATTACTGTCAGACTCGAATTACTCGAGTTCGGTTTTACCCAATTACTCGATACTCGACTTACTCTAATTAAAAGGTGTAGAAAGAGCGGTAGGACGCCGCGAAGCGGCGACCTACCGCTCGTATGTACTATTATTAGAATATAATCGTTTTTTCTCATTTGTGTGAATAAACATTTGTCAGCCTATTAAAAGAAAAAAAAGGAAAAAAAGGTGGCAGTCAATGAATAAATAGAAAACTGTGAAAGAATGTTTATATTTATTTATTTATTGAGTGTAATATTTATTGTCGGCTGACTTGTATATTTGGCCAAATAAAGGAAGAGGAAAGAAAAGACGGAAGATGTGTGTAGGCGAATTGTTAAAACGAATAAAATTAAAATGTAAAATTTAAAAATGGTTAATATTATAAATGTTAAATATTATAAAATGGCAAGTGGGAAATCTCAATCAGGGCTGTGCGCCAAAATTTTCGCGTGGCGCCAAACGCCAATTTTTCAAATCTTAAAATCACGCCAAACGCCAAAAATCGGCCTAAAATGGACGCCAAAACGCCAAACGCTATGACGCATAGCCCTGATCTCAATTTCTTAAAAAAATACAATAAAAATATTATTTGTTTCCATGTTAATTGTATCTGGTAATTTTGGCAATTTTAAAAACAGAAAAATTATAAACTGCCTCGAAAAACTTTACATTGCCTCAAAATAATAGACCCACCCCTATTTCATGATTTAAAAAAATAAAAGAAATTAAAAAGTTGCGTCTTAGTGGAATTTTAATATAGGTCCCTAAATTAAAAATTGTCAATTAATTAAATAATAAGATTGTCAACAAAAATTGTAAAAATAATATTAATTAGTATTTTATCAGGATCCGATACTTCTACTTTTAGCTGACATTTTTGCGAACATCTCCTAATTAACAAAGCAAAGTTTTAATTCATACTCATGACCAGTGATGTCAAAGTTCCAGTTCCGGAACTAATTAGTTCTAGTTCCAGTTCCGGAACTAGAACTACGGAACTAGTAAATGCTGGAACTAGCTTGGAACTGGAACTACGGAACTAGTAAATGTCTGGAACTTTCTTTGGAACTAGTTCTGGAACTAGTTCCTGGGGGTATATATTTGACAAAATTTCCTCGAAGAAGTTTACGGGACGACCTTAGAAATTCTCAAAATTTTCGCCTGCGGCGCTGAAAAAGTTAATTTTTCTGGCCTACGACCTTAACAATTCTTCTTCTTTTGGCCTTCTTCTTTTGGCCTTTAATTCTTTTGGCCTACGACTTTAGAAATTTCCAAAATTTTCGCCTGCGGCGCTGAGTAAGTGAATTTTTTAGCCTCTTAATCCTCCAGTTTATCCTCCAATCTCCTTGAATCCTCCGATATCACTCGAAACCCTCTTATAACCCAGATATTTTAGAGGATTTACGGTATCCCCAGATATACTTTAAGTCCCTTAATCCCTTCACATCCTCTGATCTCCCCGATATCTATTACGTAAAAATTTTTCATGTGAAAATCCCGAAATCCCGCGGGATCCCGCTAAATTTTAGAAGGGATTATCGGGATTACGTGATTTACGGGACCCTGTCCCGTAAAAAATTTTGAAAGAAATCCCGTTACGGGATACCGTGAATGCGATTTTGCCGCATACTACATATATATGATTTTTTAGATTATGTCTTTAGTTGTTAGAATTGATAAATCTTTTCATATTCAAAAAAAATTTAAAAATTTGGAACTAGAACTAGCTTGGAACTAGTTCCGGAACTGGAACTGGAACTAAGGAATTTCAAAAATGTAGTTCCGGAACTGGAACTACAAATATTAAAAACCTGGTTCCGGAACTGGAACTACAAAAATTAAAAACCTAGTTCTGGAACTGGAACTAGTTCCCGAGAAATTTTGGAACTTTGACATCACTGCTCATGACCTGCTTCAATAGTAACCATCAAGAATATGCTCATTTTTAAGGTTCAAGATATCTAGTGGTTATGATTAAATAAAAACTAAACGCTGATTATTTTATATTTTAAACTTGCTTCAACAAAAACAAATAGTATAATTTGGCACAAAAACAAATAGCCAAATTGTGTAATTTTGGACACAATTTTGTGAAATCAATTTGCTTGATATGTATTAGTTTACTTTGAATTTTAACTTTATTAATCAGAGTTAAAATTCTGTTTTACAAGCTCAACAAGTTAGTGAATATCCAACATTTTATCCAACTTTCATCATTAGGTATATTCCATGTAGGTATATGACTACAAAATAGAGCCTGACTCGATACGATATTTTCGATTCGATATCTATCGAAAAAATACCGACGACCCTCCGTCCGGGCTCTACTACAAAATTATTAAACCTTCAGCCTTCATTATCTAATATATTAAACTTAAACTAAATTATAGTATATTTAATTAAATTTTATTATATCCATAAATATTTGAATTTAAATATATTATTTATAAAGTACATAGAAAGTGTACTTTTTTGTCTGCTTTAATTTTAATTAAAAATTTATTTTAACAAAATTATGGCAATTTTTATTATTTGTCAATTCTATCGGGCCAGTTTAATTAATTTTTTGTTTGTAAAGTTTGTCGTAAATTCTGTACTTAATTATTAAAATATTTAAAATTAATTTTAAATTTGTACTTTCTGTCTGGCTTAATTAAATTAAAATGGTACTTTAACAAAATTTATATAATTAAATTATCTGATATATTGTATAATTAGCTTTATTAAATATTTTTGAGGTGAAGTTTAATTTTTTGGCTATATAAATAAATTTGAATTGCTATATTTCTAACAATTTTAAATATATTTGGGCTTTTTAGAGAAAGAGCTAGCAAAAGTTTAGCCACCGGGCAGGATTCGACCCTGCGACCTCCTCATAGTTATTACTAGGCGCTTTCGCTCACCACATACACTGAGCTACCGGTGCATTGACTAATGCTTTCTTTTTTTATCCTTTTTAACCCCCGCCTAAGCGTTCTAAATGCTCAAAGTTGTTTCATCCTTAGATTTGTAATTAATCAACATTAAAAGAAGTCAACAGAAAAGATGAATGACCTAACGAACGAGCCAAGATAAACTGCCCATAAATCCCGAAACGCTGAATTATTGTAATTAATCAATAAATGATTTAAAAAGCTAAATTTTCCATAACATTTTTTATAATTTTCATCCACTTATACATACATATGTACATATATTTTATCTTTAGTGAAAAGCAGACCTCATGGATACGGATATGGATACAGATAATATCAAGATGCCTGCGGATATCTGCCTGTATCCACCGTAAATTTCCGAGATACGGATACCAAAATCAGTATCCGTGAGCAGGTCTGGTGTAAAGTAAAGGAAATTGCTTTCTTTTAGATAGGAAAAATACTTTAACTATGGAAAAATAATCTTAGGTTAGGCCATTTGTGATAGTTAAAACTGTCCGCTTTCCTTTAATTATTAAAATTTTAAATAATTATTACAACAGATTTTGCATCAAATATTAATTTAAAAAATGAAATTCATTATTATAATTTCCATTATTTTCTTGTTGCCTCTATTATCCCTTGCATTAAATCATGAAGGCGCCGCTTTTTGTAAATTTCCAAAGTCTACAAGTACTCAAACAATAACAAAGACAATAACTATAGTTAAAAATACTGATTTTAAAATGAAAAGAATTATTTTTAATGGCAAGGAAAATACTTGTCGTAAAAATATTCCTGGATGGACTAACAATTGGGATCATGCAATTATTGTTGAAAACAGTGTTACTATAAGTAATCTTATTTTGGGGGAATCTCCAATAGGCACTTCTTCTGATATTATTTGCAAGGGTAGTTGTACTCTTAAAAACGTTTTGTAGGTTTTTTAAATTATATTTTTTATAAAATGTTTAAAAATTCAATTTGGAAGGGAGGGAGGGAGGGGGGGGGGTAACAAAAGAACGTAGATATTATCGATGTTATTTGATTATATAGAATTGAAGCTGTATTGGATCCGGCCAGATTTATCTTAAATTAGGCTGGAGATTAGTTATCCAGATATTGTAGATTAGTTGATCCATTCTAAAAAGAAGGAAGTATTCCCTGATAGGTTGCTTGCCTCGAATAAACCCTGCTAGATAGGCTTTAAAATCTTAGTTTTAAATTTTAGTTTTGAAAATGTTTGTTGGCGTGCTGGTACCTTTATAGGTGCGTCAAACTCTAAACCTGGAGATAAAAGGAAATTTACTTATGTAGGATTATTATTTAATTTAAATTTTCTAGCT